>JBBPBX010042720.1:5252-28264 GCA_038048925.1 Garcialebias charrua | reverse complement strand
TGTGGAACTCTCTTCCTGACTGTCTGAGGGTCCCACAGTCTGTGGTTGACTTTAAGAGCGGCTTGAAGACCTTTCTTTTCAACCGAGCATACTCTACCTCCTCATGATTCTACTTTTGATTTTAGTTGATACTGTTATTGATTTTACTTGTTTTATTACTTGTTTTATTGACATTTAATTTCTGTTGCACCGTGTAGCACTTTGAGATTTTCATTAATGAAAAGTGCGTTATAAATTGAATTCATTATTATTATTATTATACCGATTCCTCACTGCACTCCGCCAGGCAAGGAGCTTTTTATTTCTGTCTCTGTAGAGCAGACTTGACTGGTCGTGAAGGACTTGTCGCGAACACACAGCTACAATGAGTTTCTCTTCCATAGTACACGACCTCGCGGGTCTTTTCTGTGTCCCACAAACAATACGTCACATAGTTGCGCAATACCCCCGCCCCCTCGTTTCCGCGTCACATAGGGACTCTCCCCCTCTCTTCTCCCCCCGACTCTCCCTGATCAACCAATCAGGGAGAGTTGAACGGCGTTTGAACGTTTGAACGGCGAAATCTTCAGCATGGTCAAGGCGTGCTTTGGAGGCTGACGCGGGTTCACGTGCACGGAAAAACGCTTTCCAGCACGCTCAACACGCACGTGACGTGACGCCCGACGCCAATACGCGCATGGAGGCGCGTCCCCCATTGACTTTGCATGTAAACTGGAGGCTCCTGCAGTTAGGTGTGGACGTACCATTAGAGATAGGGTGAGAAGCTCAGTCATCCGGGAGGGACTCGGAGTAGAGCCGCTGCTTCTCCACATCGAGAGGAGCCAGTTGAGGTGGCTCGGGCATCTGGTTAGGATGCCTCCTGGACGCCTCCCTGGTGAGGTGTTCCGGGCATGTCCCACCGGGAGGAGACCCAGAGGAAGACCCAGGACACGCTGGAGGGACTATGTTTCTCGGCTGGCCTGGGAACGCCTTGGGATTCCCCCAGAGGAGCTGCTCCAAGTGGCTGGGGAGAGGGAAGTCTGGGCCTCCCTACTTAGTCAAAAAAGGCGTTCAATACAGCACAACTGGACTTTATTTGTAACAGAAAGACGTTTCGCTTCTCATCCGAGGATCTTTATCAATTATCCTCCTCGGATGAGAAGCGAAACGTCTTTCTGTTACAAATAAAGTCCAGTTTTGCTGTTATGAACGCATTTTTTGATTTTATCATGTCCTGGACGACTGAGAATTTTCACCAGCATACTCCTTTCTTAGGCTGCTACCCCCGCGACCCGACCCCGGATGAGCGTAAAAGAATGGATGGATGGATGAATTTTAGAGCTTTTTCTGTCATTCCAACATCATATTGTGATCAACTGTATCAAATGCAGCATTGAGGTCTAACAGGACCAGTGGAGACACCTGTCCATTGTCTGAGGCCATGAGAACATTATTAGTAACTTTCACCAGTGCAGATTCAGTGCTATGATGAGCTCTAAACCCTGACTGGAACTTTTCAAACAGATTATTTCTTTGTAGATGTTCACACAACTGACCTGCAACTATTTTCTCTAGAATTTTTTAGATGAAAGTTAGATTAGATATAGGTCTATAACTGGCCAGAATTTCTGAATCAAGGTCAAACTTCTTAAGTAAAGGTTTAATTACAGCAACCTTAAAGCTCTGTGGTACTTGACCATTTATTAGAGACAAATTAAGTAGATCCAAGACGTGGTTATTAATTAAAGGAAATATGTCTTTAAACAGTTTGGTTGGGATGAGATCTAGCAGACATGTGGATGATTTGGATGAAGTTATTACTTTTAACATCAGAGAGTTCAACAGGACAAAAACAAATCAGGTTCTAGTGACTTTTTAAAAGTTGTCTCATCATGTAGGGCTGAGATGGTGTAGAGGCAAGGCAGCCGGCTCAGGTCCAGAAGGTCTCGGGTTCGATCCCCGGTCACGGCATACCTCGTTGTGTCCCTGGGCAAGACACTTAACCCCAAGTTGCTCCCACTAGGACTGGCAGCGCCTTGCAAGGCAGTCTACCACTACCGGTGTATGAATGTGTGTATGAATGGGTGGATGGCTGGTGCTGGGAAGCGCCTTGGGGCCCCTCAAAGTGGTCTGGAAAGCGCTATACTGTATAAGTAAGCTCCATTTACCATTCATCTGACACAGAACCAGAGGTGATAGTAGGAATGTTGGTTTAAATATTTTTTCTCTCACTGAAACAATTTTATTTATGAAGAATCTCATGACGTCATTTCTGCTTCTGGTTCAACAGACAAGACTTTTCATTAGATAAACAACAAACAACACAGAGTTCATCCATCATCTTTTACCCGCTTTGTCCATTTTGGGTCACGTCGGTCACCGGTGTCCATGTCCAGCAATCACTGCAGGGACGGGGACACCCTGGACAGGTGTCCAGTCCATCAAAGAGACACCTGGACAGGTGTCCAGTCCATCACAGAGACATCTGGACAGGTGTCCAGTCCATCACAGAGACACCTGGACAGGTGTCCAGTCCATCACAGAGACACCTGGACAGGTCTCCAGTCCATCACAGAGACACCTGGACAGGTCTCCAGTCCATCACAGAGACACCTGGACAGGTCTCCAGTCCATCACAGAGACACCTGGACAGGTCTCCAGTCCATCACAGAGACACCTGGACAGGTCTCCAGTCCATCACAGAGACACCTGGACAGGTCTCCAGTCCATCACAGAGACACCTGGACAGGTCTCCAGTCCATCACAGAGACACCTGGACAGGTCTCCAGTCCATCACAGAGACACCTGGACAGGTCTCCAGTCCATCACAGAGACACCTGGACAGGTCTCCAGTCCATCACAGAGACACCTGGACAGGTCTCCAGTCCATCACAGAGACACCTGGACAGGTCTCCAGTCCATCACAGAGACACCTGGACAGGTCTCCAGTCCATCACAGAGACACCTGGACAGGTCTCCAGTCCATCACAGAGACACCTGGACAGGTCTCCAGTCCATCACAGAGACACCTGGACAGGTCTCCAGTCCATCACAGAGACACCTGGACAGGTCTCCAGTCCATCACAGAGACACCTGGACAGGTCTCCAGTCCATCACAGAGACACCTGGACAGGTCTCCAGTCCATCACAGAGACACCTGGACAGGTCTCCAGTCCATCACAGAGACACCTGGACAGGTCTCCAGTCCATCACAGAGACACCTGGACAGGTCTCCAGTCCATCACAGAGACACCTGGACAGGTCTCCAGTCCATCACAGAGACACCTGGACAGGTCTCCAGTCCATCACAGAGACACCTGGACAGGTCTCCAGTCCATCACAGAGACACCTGGACAGGTCTCCAGTCCATCACAGAGACACCTGGACAGGTCTCCAGTCCATCACAGAGACACCTGGACAGGTCTCCAGTCCATCACAGAGACACCTGGACAGGTCTCCAGTCCATCACAGAGACACCTGGACAGGTCTCCAGTCCATCACAGAGACACCTGGACAGGTCTCCAGTCCATCACAGAGACACCTGGACAGGTCTCCAGTCCATCACAGAGACACCTGGACAGGTCTCCAGTCCATCACAGAGACACCTGGACAGGTGTCCAGTCCATCACAGAGACACCTGGACAGGTCTCCAGTCCATCACAGAGACACCTGGACAGGTCTCCAGTCCATCACAGAGACACCTGGACAGGTCTCCAGTCCATCACAGAGACACCTGGACAGGTCTCCAGTCCATCACAGAGACACCTGGACAGGTCTCCAGTCCATCACAGAGACACCTGGACAGGTCTCCAGTCCATCACAGAGACACCTGGACAGGTCTCCAGTCCATCACAGAGACACCTGGACAGGTCTCCAGTCCATCACAGAGACACCTGGACAGGTCTCCAGTCCATCACAGAGACACCTGGACAGGTCTCCAGTCCATCACAGAGACACCTGGACAGGTCTCCAGTCCATCACAGAGACACCTGGACAGGTCTCCAGTCCATCACAGAGACACCTGGACATGTCTCCAGTCCATCACAGAGACAAACATTCTCTCTCACCTGGGGACAGTTCAGAGTCACCATCAGTCTAACATGCGTGTTTTTAGTCTGTGGAAGGAAACAGGAGAAAACCCACTCAGCACGGAGAGAACATGCAAACTCCTCCCAGAATGCCCCCGGACCGGGATTTGAACCGACAACCTTCTCACTGAGAGGCAGCGGCTCTGCCAGTTGCGTCACTGTGCTGCCCCGACTCTGTTTATTTGTTAATTGTTTATACAAACAAACAAAAACAAAAATAAGTACAGTAGTCCCTCTTTCTTTTGTGTTTTTGTTTACTGGTGTAAACAAAAATAATAAATATAGTCCCTGTTTATTTTTAAATGCAAATAAACAAAACCAACAACCTGTCTTTATTTGTTTATCCCAGTAAACAAACAACAAACTTCTTTCTGCAGATACTTCCTGGTTCTGACGTCACGTTTGCTCCAAAAGGTTCTGGACTTCCAGCAGGACCACGGTGGTTCCGGTTCTGACCCAAATGCTCCATGCTGGGCCTGCTGAGCGGCTCGTTTGAACTTTCAACCTGCAGTTAATCTCTGAGCGCGTGTAATGACGTCATCCTGACCCGGTCCAATCAGCCGGACTCTGCCCACAGCTGATCCTCTTCCTGACCACCTGTCGCAGCTCAGTGAGGTTCTGCAGAACCGGGTCGGGTAAGAGTCCAGATGACGGAGGAGGAAGATGTCGGTCAGAACTCTGCCGCTGCTCTTCATCAACCTGGGAGGAGAGATGCTCTACGTTCTGGAGCAGCGCCTGCACGCGCACACGTCCGAGGACAAGTCGGAGACAGGTAAAGGACATGTGTCCCTCTGAGACAAACTGTCCACTGAGACTTTGTTCTTTAACGACACGTCTCTCTCTTTCCTGCAGGAGTTTGGACAGAGACGGGCAAAAAGAGAGGTACCAGGACCGGGACCGGGCCTGACCCGGTTCTGTTCACTCCAGTTCTTACTGTGACACGGAGCAGGACTCTGTGGGAACCGTTCCTTCAAAATAAAAGTTTGATCGTTTGAATTGATCTCAATGGACACAGCCCACGTCCGCCACCGTGAAATAAACAGATGACGTCATAGTTAATTATAACAAGCTGTTTCTATTTTCTTTGACGTGCTGACATCACTTCCTGTTTCCTGTTTGATCTCAGTGATGACGGACATCGTTGGAACCATGTGCAGCAGAACCTTTATGGACGAACTTCTGAAGCCTCAGCAGCTGTTTTCTCACAGAACCACCAAGACGGTGCTAACACGGTTAGCACACGCCTCCATCATGAGGCTGCGCCCGGCCAGCATGGAAAGGGTGGGTCTTTAGAACTGGGCCAGTTCAACAGATCCAGACCTTCTGGCAAAGGGGTCCAGATCAACAGATCCAGACCTTCTGGCAAAGGGGACCAGATCAACAGATCCAGACCTTCTGGCAAAGGGGTCCAGATCAACAGATCCAGACCTTCTGGCAAAGGGGACCAGATCAACAGATCCAGACCTTCTGGCAAAGGGGTCCAGATCAACAGATCCAGACCTTCTGGCAAAGGGGACCAGATCAACAGATCCAGACTTCTGGCAAAGGGGACCAGGTCAATAGATCCAGAACTTATGGTAAAGGGGTCCAGATCAAGAGATCCAGACCTTCTGGCAAAGGGGACCATGTCAGCAGATCCAGACCTTCTGGTAAAGGGGTCCAGATCAACAGATCCAGACCTTCTGGCAAAGGGGACCAGATCAACAGATCCAGACCTTCTGGTAAAGGGGTCCAGATCAACAGATCCAGACCTTCTGGCAAAGGGGACCAGATCAACAGATCCAGACCTTCTGGCAAAGGGGTCCAGATCAACAGATCCAGACTTCTGGCAAAGGGGACCAGGTCAACAGATACAGAACTTATGGTAAAGGGGTCCAGATCAACAGATCCAGACCTTCTAGTAAAGAGGACCAGGTCAACAGATCCAGACCTTCTGGCAAAGGGGACCAGATCAACAGATCCAGACCTTCTGGCAAAGGGGACCACGTCAGCAGATCCAGGTCTTCTGGTAAAGGGGTCCAGATCAACCGATCCAGACCTTCTGGTAAAGGGGACCAGGTCAACAGATCCAGACCTTCTGGCAAAGGGGACCAGATCAACAGATCTAGACCTTCTGGCAAAGGGGACCACGTCAGCAGATCCAGACCTTCTGGTAAAGGGGACCAGGTCAACAGATCCAGACCTTCTGGCAAAGGGGACCAGATCAACAGATCCAGACCTTCTGGCAAAGGGGACCAGATCAACAGATCCAGACCTTCTGGCAAAGGGGACCAGATCAACAGATCCAGACCTTCTGGCAAAGGGGACCAGGTCAGCAGATCCAGACCTTCTGGTAAAGGGGTCCAGATCAACAGATCCAGACCTTCTGGCAAAGGGGTCCAGATCAACAGATCCAGACCTTCTGGCAAAGGGGTCCAGATCAACAGATCCAGACCTTCTGGCAAAGGGGACCAGATCAACAGATCCAGACCTTCTGGTAAAGGGGTCCAGATCAACAGATCCAGACCTTCTGGCAAAGGGGACCAGATCAACAGATCCAGACCTTCTGGCAAAGGGGTCCAGATCAACAGATCCAGACCTTCTGGCAAAGGGGACCAGATCAACAGATCCAGACTTCTGGCAAAGGGGACCAGGTCAACAGATCCAGAACTTCTGGCAAAGGGGTCCGGATCAACCGATCCAGACCTTCTGGCAAAGAGGACCAGATCAACAGATCCAGACCTTCTTGCAAAGGGGACCACATCAGCAGATCCAGACCTTCTGGTAAAGGGGACCACGTCAGCAGATCCAGACCTTCTGGTAAAGGGGTCCAGATCAACAGATCCAGACATTCTGGCAAAGGGGTCCAGATCAACCGATCCAGACCTTCTGGCAAAGGGGACCGGATCAACAGATCCAGACCTTCTTGCAAAGGGGACCAGATCAACAGATCCAGACCTTCTGGCAAAGGGGACCGGATCAACAGATCCAGACCTTCTGGCAAAGGGGACCAGGTCAACAGATCCAGACCTTCTGGTAAAGGGGTCCAGATCAACAGATCCAGACCTTCTGGCAAAGGGGACCAGGTCAACAGATCCAGACCTTCTGGTAAAGGGGTCCAGATCAACAGATCCAGACCTTCTGGTAAAGGGGACCAGATCAACAGAACCAGACCTTCTGGCAAAGGGGTCCAGATCAACCGAGCCAGACCTTCTGGCAAAGGGGACCAGATCAACAGAACCAGACCTTCTTGCAAAGGGGACCAGATCAACAGATCCAGACCTCCTGGCAAAGGGGACCAGATCAACAGATCCAGACCTTCTGGTAAAGGGGTCCAGATCAACAGATCAAGACCTTCTGGTAAAGGGGACCAGATCAACAGAACCAGACTTTCTGGCAAAGGGGACCAGATCAACAGATCAAGACCTTCTGGCAAAAGGGACCAGATCAACAGAACCAGACCTTCTGGTAAAAGGGTCCAGAACAACAGATCCAGACCTTCTGGCAAAGGGGTCCATATCAACAGATCCAGACCTTCTGGTAAAAGGGTCCAGATCAACAGATCCAGACCTTCTGGTAAAAGGGTCCATATTAACAGATCCAGACCGTCTGGCAAAGGGGTCCAGATCAACAGATCCAGACCTTCTGGTAAAAGGGTCCAGATCAACAGATCCAGACCTTCTGGCAAAAAGGTCCAGATCAACATATCCAGACCTTCTGGTAAAGGGGTCCAGATCAACAGATCCAGACCTTCTGGTAAAGGGGTCCAGATCAATAGATCCAGACCTTCTGGCAAAGGGGTCCAGATCAACAGATCCAGACCTTCTGGTAAAGGGGTCCAGATCAAAAGAAAGGGGTCCAGATCAACAGATCCAGACCTTCTGGCAAAGGGGTCCAGATCAACAGATCCAGACCATCTGGCAAAGGGGTCCAGATCAACATATCCAGACCTTCTGGCAAAGGAGACCAGGTCAACAGATCCAGACCTTCTGGCAAAAGGCAGGTCAACAGATCCAGACCTTTTGGTAAAGGGGACTGGGTCAACAGATCCAGACCTTCTGGCAATGGGGTCCAGATCAACAGATCCAGACCTTCTGGCAAAGGGGTCCAGATCAACAGATCCAGTCTTTCTGGTAAAGGGGACCAGGTAAGCAGATCCAGTCCTTCTGGTAAAGGGGTCCAGGTCAACAGATCCAGACCCTCTGGTAAAGGGGTCCAGTTCAACAGATCCAAACCTTCTGACAAAGGGGTCCAGATCAACCGATCCAGACCTTCTGGCAAAGGGGTCCAGATCAACAGATCCAGACCTTCTGGCAAAGGGGTCCAGATCAACCGATCCATACCTTCTGGCAAAGGGGTCCAGGTCAGCAGATCCAGACCTTCTGGCAAAGGGTTCCAGATCAACAGATCCAGACCTTCTGGCAAAGGAGACCAGATCAACAGATCCAGACCTTCAGGCAAAGGGGACCATGTCAGCAGATCCAGACCTTCTGGTAAAGGGGTCCAGATCAACAGATCCAGACCTTCTGGCAAAGGGGACCAGATCAACAGATCCAGACCTTCTGGCAAAGGGGACCAGATCAACAGATCCAGACCTTCTGGCAAAGGGGACCAGATCAACAGATCCAGACCTTCTGGCAAAGGGGACCACGTCAGCAGATCCAGACCTTCTGGTAAAGGGGTCCAGATCAACAGATCCAGACCTTCTGGCAAAGGGGTCCAGATCAACCGATCCAGACCTTCTGGCAAAGGGGTCCAGATCAACAGATCCAGACCTTCTGGCAAAGGGGACCAGATCAACAGATCCAGACCTTCTGGTAAAGGGGTCCAGATCAACAGATCCAGACCTTCTGGCAAAGGGGACCAGATCAACAGATCCAGACCTTCTGGCAAAGGGGTCCAGATCAACAGATCCAGACCTTCTGGCAAAGGGGACCAGATCAACAGATCCAGACTTCTGGCAAAGGGGACCAGGTCAACAGATCCAGAACTTCTGGCAAAGGGGTCCGGATCAACCGATCCAGACCTTCTGGCAAAGAGGACCAGATCAACAGATCCAGACCTTCTTGCAAAGGGGACCACATCAGCAGATCCAGACCTTCTGGTAAAGGGGACCACGTCAGCAGATCCAGACCTTCTGGTAAAGGGGTCCAGATCAACAGATCCAGACATTCTGGCAAAGGGGTCCAGATCAACCGATCCAGACCTTCTGGCAAAGGGGACCGGATCAACAGATCCAGACCTTCTTGCAAAGGGGACCAGATCAACAGATCCAGACCTTCTGGCAAAGGGGACCGGATCAACAGATCCAGACCTTCTGGCAAAGGGGACCAGGTCAACAGATCCAGACCTTCTGGTAAAGGGGTCCAGATCAACAGATCCAGACCTTCTGGCAAAGGGGACCAGGTCAACAGATCCAGACCTTCTGGTAAAGGGGTCCAGATCAACAGATCCAGACCTTCTGGTAAAGGGGACCAGATCAACAGAACCAGACCTTCTGGCAAAGGGGTCCAGATCAACCGATCCAGACCTTCTGGCAAAGGGGACCAGATCAACAGAACCAGACCTTCTTGCAAAGGGGACCAGATCAACAGATCCAGACCTCCTGGCAAAGGGGACCAGATCAACAGATCCAGACCTTCTGGTAAAGGGGTCCAGATCAACAGATCAAGACCTTCTGGTAAAGGGGACCAGATCAACAGAACCAGACTTTCTGGCAAAGGGGACCAGATCAACAGATCAAGACCTTCTGGCAAAAGGGACCAGATCAACAGAACCAGACCTTCTGGTAAAAGGGTCCAGAACAACAGATCCAGACCTTCTGGCAAAGGGGTCCATATCAACAGATCCAGACCTTCTGGTAAAAGGGTCCAGATCAACAGATCCAGACCTTCTGGTAAAAGGGTCCATATTAACAGATCCAGACCGTCTGGCAAAGGGGTCCAGATCAACAGATCCAGACCTTCTGGTAAAAGGGTCCAGATCAACAGATCCAGACCTTCTGGCAAAAAGGTCCAGATCAACATATCCAGACCTTCTGGTAAAGGGGTCCAGATCAACAGATCCAGACCTTCTGGTAAAGGGGTCCAGATCAATAGATCCAGACCTTCTGGCAAAGGGGTCCAGATCAACAGATCCAGACCTTCTGGCAAAGGGGTCCAGATCAAAAGAAAGGGGTCCAGATCAACAAATCCAGACCTTCTGGCAAAGGGGTCCAGATCAACAGATCCAGACCATCTGGCAAAGGGGTCCAGATCAACATATCCAGACCTTCTGGCAAAGGAGACCAGGTCAACAGATCCAGACCTTCTGGCAAAAGGCAGGTCAACAGATCCAGACCTTTTGGTAAAGGGGACTGGGTCAACAGATCCAGACCTTCTGGCAATGGGGTCCAGATCAACAGATCCAGACCTTCTGGCAAAGGGGTCCAGATCAACAGATCCAGTCTTTCTGGTAAAGGGGACCAGGTAAGCAGATCCAGTCCTTCTGGTAAAGGGGTCCAGGTCAACAGATCCAGACCCTCTGGTAAAGGGGTCCAGTTCAACAGATCCAAACCTTCTGACAAAGGGGTCCAGATCAACCGATCCAGACCTTCTGGCAAAGGGGTCCAGATCAACAGATCCAGACCTTCTGGCAAAGGGGTCCAGATCAACCGATCCATACCTTCTGGCAAAGGGGTCCAGGTCAGCAGATCCAGACCTTCTGGCAAAGGGTTCCAGATCAACAGATCCAGACCTTCTGGCAAAGGAGACCAGATCAACAGATCCAGACCTTCAGGCAAAGGGGTCCAGGTCAACAGATCCAGACCTTCTGGTAAAGGGGTCCAGATCAACAGATCCAGACCTTCTGGCAAAGGGAACCAGGTCAACAGATCCAGACCTTCTGGTAAAGGGTCCAGATCAACAGATCCAGACCTTCTGGCAAAGGGGACCAGGTCAACAGATCCAGACCTTCTGGCAAAGGGGTCCAGATCAACAGATCCAGACCTTCTGGTAAAGGGGTCCAGATCAACAGATCCAGACCTTCTGGCAAAGGGGACCAGATCAACAGATCCAGACCTTCTGGCAAAGGGGACCAGATCAACAGATCCAGACCTTCTGGCAAAGGGGACCAGATCAACAGATCCAGACCTTCTGGCAAAGGGGACCAGATCAACAGATCCAGACCTTCTGGCAAAGGGGACCAGGTCAGCAGATCCAGACCTTCTGGTAAAGGGGTCCAGATCAACAGATCCAGACCTTCTGGCAAAGTGGTCCAGATCAACCGATCCAGACCTTCTGGCAAAGGGGACCAGATCAACAGATCCAGACCTTCTGGCTAAGGGGTCCAGATCAACAGATCCAGACCTTCTGGCAAAGGGGTCCAGATCAACAGATCCAGACATTCTGGCAAAGGGCTCCAGATCAACAGATTCAGACCTTCTGGAAAAGGAGTCCAGATCAACAGATCCAGACCTTCTGGTAAAGGGGTCCAGATCAATAGAAAGTGGTCCAGATCAACAGATCCAGACCTTCTGGCAAAGGGGTCCAGGTCAAAAGATCCAGAACTTCTGGTAAAGGGGTCCAGATCAGTAGATCCAGACCTTCTGGCAAAGGGGACCAGGTCAACAGATCCAGANGAGTCTGGCTGCTCCAGGCTCCACTTCTCGCTCATGTTTGATGACAAACATCAAGTTCTACGATCCGTTTCTTCTTTTCAGAACCTTTGACAAGAAGGACAGAGAAGTGGGTCGGACTGAGTTTCAGAGCGGAGGACGTCTCAGCAGAGCCGTTCGAGAAGGATCCTTTGAGCTGAGCGGGGACAGAGTCCTCACTCTGGGCTCCAACATGTATGTAGCGTGTTGTGGTCCACGCCGTGGCCCGTCCACACGCCTCTGACTCTGCTGTGTGTTTCTGAAGGTACGCTGCTGACCGTCCACCGGAGAAGCACGAGTCCACAACACCCGGTGTTCAGGTATCACCTGCACTCAACACTCAACCTCTGGACATTAAAAAACACAAAAACTGTAGAAACATTTCATCTTTCATCCAAAAGACTTCCTCAGTCTGAGATGCTGTATTCAGCTCAGTCTTATAAATAGCACCCTCTCACAGTGTTACACAACCAGTTGGCTGATGACAGCTGAAACCAGCTGCTCACATGATCAAGGAGGACCATCAGCCTAACGATGGATCGTTAGCACCCTGATGGTTGTTTGCTATTCACAGAGGGCTGAGTGATACTAGCAATAACAGCATTGTAAGAGGGGGACAGTTGAACCCGGAGGCCTCCACCTCTGTTTAATGATGGACGGTTTCTTTTCACAAAGATGGCCTCCTTTACTCCTCTCTCAAACCATTGTTCCTCTCTATCAAGGATGTGAACATCTTCATCCCTGAAAGAGTCTAAGTCAAAGTCAAAGTCAACTTTATTGTCAGAACTGCAATATGTACAGGACATACACAGGATTGAAATTGCGTTTCTCTCAGTCCCTCGGTGCAACAGTAACCATTTAAACACTAAAACACTAAAACATTTAATAAACATAAGCATAAAATAGTAAAAGTGTAACACTGTCCTGAGTTTTTGCATAGTAGTATAAAAGTATAAAAAGTATATCTATAAAATAAACTGAAGGTTCTAGCATTGACATTTGCAAAGAGTGGCAAAGCAGCATATGAGTTAATGTACACAGTATATGTATGAGGTAGTTGATGTTGGTATAGAGGCAAAGTGGCATATGCAGTAAGGCACATTGGGCATCCTTAAAAGGACAACACCCACCATGTTTTCAAATTGCATCGCCATTAATATTTATTAGTTTATTTAAAAATAATACAGGAGCGTTTATTTATATTGTAGAGAAATAACGCTAAATGTGTTATTTCATGATTTATAGCAGATTTTAGCAGAAGCTCCAGGAAAAATCTGCTCCTCTCCATATATGGGCATTCACATCACTAAAGTGACCGCCTTGGAGTTACAGGCGGAGTTATAATAAGCATTCATCAACTTCCATGACCGCTGCTCTGAGAGAGGAAAAAAAGCGAAGCATTTTTAAATATTCCCTAAAGCTGCCTGTTGATTAATCCTGCTGTCGCTCACTGATGTCTATATTCTGAGCGAGCATCCACGTGGACGCTTGATCGCGACAAATTCATTCATTTCCGCATCGGCTTTTTATTCTCTCCCCCCGTGACCAGACAGGTCGGGAGTACAGAAAAGGCAGCCGCGCATCGGAGCTCTGCGCGCGTGCTCCCCCGTGCTCCCCGCAACAAGGCTGGGATGGAGCAGAGCCCTGACACGCATTCGGAACTTCAAAGGTGACCAGCAGAACGGGGAGCCAGAGACGCGCGGCTCGCTCCTCTGGGCAGAATAAGAGCAGCAACGGTCCGCAGCGGTGTTATAAAATAAATAATAAATAAAATCAGAGCGCTGGTCCATATGTACACACAAATGCACCAGGAAATATGCAGTTTTATCTCCCACTCTCATAAACCTCCTTGGAAGCTCACTCCTGCCTTCTGGGTGGAGTCGTAACAAAAGTCACATGACACTTCGGCACTCTTCGGCCGAGTCTCCGGATTCAATGTCTCTGAAACTCCCGCAACATCTGGAACGACCACTGGTCTGGGTCTGGGTTCCTTCTTTTCACCTGATGGCTGCTGGAGTCCTGTTTGGGTTTCTTCTTTCAGGAAGGCCCAGTTAGGATATCCACATTTCTCTAGAGCCTGTTTTGTGTGTGATTTCTCTTCTGTCTGGCTGCTGAGTTAGTGGGGACGCTGTCTGCTCTGTGGTACAGAGTCCTGATGACTCCTAACTTGTGCTCCAGAGGGTGATGGGAGTCAAACTGTAAATACTGGTCTGTGTGGGTGGGTTTGTGGTACACCTCAGTTTGTAAATGTCCTCTATCAGAAACTGAGACCTCACAGTCCAAGAAAGCCAACCTGCCATTTTTTACATCTTCTCGTGTGAACTTGATATATTTATCCACAGAGTTGATGTGATCAGTGAAATGTTGGACTTCCTGAGATTTAATTTTAACCCAGGTGTCGTCAACATACCTGAACCAATGACTTGGTGGTCTCCCTGAAAAGGACGTCAAGGCTTTCTTTTCTACCTCCTCCATGTACAGGTTGGCAACAATAGGAGAAACTGGAGACCCCATAGCACACCCATGTTTCTGCCTATAATATTGCTCCCCATATGTGAAGTAGGTTGACTGCAGGCACAGTTTCAAGAGTTGACACAGTTGTTCTGTGGAAAGTGTGGTCCTGTTGCTCAGAGTGGTGTAAGTAAGTAAGTAAGTAATTTTTATTTATATAGCACATTTCCCAGACATGAGAGTCACAAAGTGCTTCACAGGAGGAAAAATAAAATCATAAAATTATAAAATCACAGAAATAAAATCATAAAATCATAGAGATACTATACAAAAATCACAGAGATACTATACATGTCTGATTTTAACCTTAAACAGACCACCTCTACTGCCTCATCAACAGGAATGCACGTAAAGAGTGATGTGACATCAAAAGAGACCATTGTTTCATCAGTCTCCATGATGACATCCCTCACCTGATCCACAAAGTCCATGGTGTTCTGTATGTGGTGTTCTGAGCTGCCAACTCAAGGGATGAGTACAGACGCCAGATATTAGGCTGATGGTCCTCCTTGATCATGTGAGCAGCTGGTTTCAGCTGTCATCAGCCAACTGGTTGATCCACTGTGAGAAGGTGCTATTTATAAGACTGAGCTGAATACAGCACCTCAGACTGAAGAAGTCTTTCAGACGAAAGACGAAACGTTTCTAAAAAAAATTTGTTTTGTTTTTTGAATGTCCAGAGGACCAGACTTAGCTTTTTTAGATTGTCTGTGTATTGTTAGCAAAATATCTCCTGAACCACTGGACAGATTTTAATGATAACTGCAGGAGGAAATGGCCCTGAAGCCCAACTTTACTGCTTCACCAGACAGGAAGTGAAAAAATATTTCAAAATAAAACAGGAAGTGACTAAATGAAACTTAAAAAGTTAAACTCACACTGTTCCTGCCTCCTGCTGTGCCGTCCATGCATGTCCTGTCCTCTGTGCACGTCCTGCAGCTCGATGACACTCCCAACCTGTTGGCCAAAGAGGAGCTGAACCAGCTGGCCCGTCTCATGGGCAGCATGAAGACCCAGAACCTTCCCAGAGGAGAAACTGGCTTCAGGGTCAACCTGTTCCCTGCAGACCAGGAGGTGGAGGAGTGAGTGCTTCTCTTTACTTCTCTGCAGATGGACCAGCAGTCATTTTGACACAGAGTTCTGTTCTGTTGAGCAGAGGAGCTGCAGGTGGAACCCAGAAGTTCTGCTTCAAAGTGATCAGCATTCAGGCCGTGCAGGTACGATGAGGCAGCACCTTCCTCTGAGGACTGACGATGACTTCTCATCATCCAGATGTTTGTTTCTTTGTTCTCGTCATGCATGCTGTGTTTCAACATGCCGACGTGTGTGTTCGGTTCAGGACCAACAGACGACCTCTGAACTCACTCGAATCGCTGAAGAGTTTGCAGACGCACAGAAGATTCCTGAAGATCCCAGCAGCAGTAAAGGAGACGACCTGCTCGCCCTGATGGATGACCTCTGACCTCTAACCAATCCATCTGAATTCATTTATTTCATGTGATTGTCTACAAACAATCACATTTATGTTCATAACTCCTTTTTCCTCACAGTGATGTTTTGTTAATGTTTAATCAGAAAGATGAGTAGAAACTAAACCTGTCGTCTGAGTTTTATCAATGAATCAGTCCATCCACAGAAAACAAGCTCTGGCACCTGACACTCAAACAGATGTTGTCTGGCAGCTGACACTCAAACAGATGTTGTCTGGCAGCTGACACTCAAACAGATGTTGTCTGGCACCTGACACTCAAACAGATGTTGTCTGGCACCTGACACTCAAACAGATGTTGTCTGGCACCTGACACTCAAACAGATGTTGTCTGGCACCTGACACTCAAACAGATGTTGTCTGGCACCTGACACTCAAACAGATGTTGTCTGGCACCTGACACTCAAACAGATGTTGTCTGGCACCTGACACTCAAACAGATGTTGTCTGGCACCTGACACTCAAACAGATGTTGTCTGGCACCTGACACTCAAACAGATGTTGTCTGGCAGCTGACACTCAAACAGATGTTGTCTGGCAGCTGACACTCAAACAGATGTTGTCTGGCAGCTGACACTCAAACAGATGTTGTCTGGCACCTAACACTCAAACAGATGTTGTCTGGCACCTGACACTCAAACAGATGTTGTCTGGCACCTGACACTCAAACAGATGTTGTCTGGCAGCTGACACAGGAAGTGCCAGTACGAGTGGCGCTGCCGCGATTTGGTCCTGCTGCTACAACCTTACAGTCTCCACTGTCCCTCAGGTTTCCTCTTCTACACAGAATGTAGTCGACCTGTGTACTCCTTCCTCCACTCTTATAGGTCACTCTATGCTCCTCCCTCTTTTGGAAATAGGTATTGACTACAGCCATTTCCATTCTCTTGGTAAAATCCACCACCATCTGTCCTTCCTGGTTTCTTTCCTTGACACCAAACCTACCCATCACTTCCTCATCCTCTGTTTCCTTCACCAACATGTCCATTCAGGTCTGCTCCAATCACCACTCTTTCCTCCCTGGGAATACTCTCTATCACTTCATCCAGATCTTTCTCCTCCCCATCACATCCAACCTGTGGAGCATAACCACTGACTATGTTTAGCATCAGACCTTCTACTTCTACCTTCAGACACATCACCCTATCTGACACTCTCTTCACCTCTACTACATTCTTTGCCAACTCCTCCTTCAGGACCACCCCTACTCCATTTCTCTTTCTATCCACACCATGGTAAAACAGTTTGAACCCTGCTCCAATACTGCGAGCCTTGCTGCCCTTCCACTTGGTCTCTTGGACACATAAAACATCTACCTTCCTTCTCTGCATCATGTCAGCCAGCTCTCTACCTTTGCCTGTCATTGTCCCCACATTTAGAGTTGCAACCCTCAGTCCTACATTCTTCACTTTCCTCTTCTCCTCTGTCTCCTGACATGTTTCCCTCCTCGTGGTCTTCAACTGACAGTAACAGTTTCCACCGGTGTTACACCATATTCTGTGACCACTGTATATTGTGACTGTAGGGGTGCTGTTGCATTTTTACACCATACTTTGCAACATTTGATAAACACTATCATTTTCTGTGACCATCTATAGTTTCATAATAGTCATGATATTAATGGTCAGATGTTTTTATTCCTTAGAGGAAGTAGAGCGCCAGCCTCCTTCCTCCAAAGAATAAAATTTAAAGGAGACCAAATACTGGTCCTATAAATTTTTATGGTATGTCTGTGGGCTATTCAGACCATGTTCATTCAATTTAATGCACAAAATAATTCTTAGATAATAAAATGTCCCCTTTCTAGTTCTGCCTTTTCTCACTTCCGTTCTGAACGAGCTGTTTATGATAAGGCCACGCCCTTCAAAAATCTGTTTACATTAACTCCGCCCTCCAAAGGGGACCCTCAGACCCAGAGGCAGACGCCATTTTGGGCAGGGCAAATGAGGCGCTGACGCGTCGCGTAGGCCGCTGAGAAACATCCATAAGTTCACCCTCAATGTTAAAAACTCTTCGTCTGACTCTTTGAAAACAAACAATAAGGCTGCAGAGTAACACACTGGCTGCTAACTGCTATACACGCTCTCTCTCTAAAAAAATGAAAGGTAGCAGAAAGAAGAATAAATCTTATTATATCTGCCCCTTTTTTCGAACAATCAGATTAAACAATAATAATCTTCAACCAACAGTACAAAATGACTAACTCTAATTTTCTAACTAATACAATACACATTACGCTATTTCATATATTTTTTTAACACATTCGTTTTGATCATTTTCTTAAATGTAAACATTGACTTGGCATTTTTAACTACATTCTCCAAGCCATTCCATAATCTAATTCCCTGGATTGAGGTAGAACGTCCCTTCAAACTAGTTCTGAATTGTGGTTTTACAAACATCTCTGTCCCCTTAAGATTATAACAACTTTGTCTTTTAACAAAATGCATTTGGATATTTAAAGGTAATGCATTATTTTGAGCCCTATACATAACTGATAAAATATTATAGTCTACCAAATCATGGAACTTCAATAACTTCAGTTGATAAAATAATGTACTTGATGGATGACGGTAATGTTTTCTAGTGATAATTCTTACAGCTCTTTTCTGTAATACAAAAATAGGTTTTGTGATTGTTTTACACGCTTTCCCCCAAACATCAATACAATAGATTAAGTGTGGAACAATGATTGTGTTATACAACAAATACAGAGCTTTATCATTCAATAGGTCTCTGACTTTGTACAGTACTGCAATCGATTTAGCTATTTTTATTCTTACAGAATTTATGTGTTGTTTCCATGTCAGTTTGTCATCAATGATAACACCCAAAAACTTCACCTCACTCACTCTACAAATCTCAACATCCTCAATTTTGAGTGGAACATCAACAGTTTTCTTTTTATTACTGAATATCATGTAATTAGTTTTTTCTAGATTTAATGATAATTTATTTATTTTAAACCAAGTTTGTATCTTGACAAATTCTGTCTTTATCAATTCCAACATTTGTTCTATATCTTCACCTAAACAGAAAAAAGTGGTATCATCAGCAAAAAGTACACATTTAAGGAGTCCTGACACATTTACCAAGTCATTCACATATAAAATAAAAAGCTTTGGTCCAAGTACAGAGCCTTGGGGAACTCCACATGTGATATTACAGAGGTCAGATCTTACATCATTTATTTGTACAAATTGTTTCCTATCTTTCAAGTAGCTAGATACCCACTGTAATGCTGGTCCTCTAATACCATATTTGTTCAGTTTTTCAAGGAGAATGGTGTGATCTCGGCCGTGGTGTAGTGGTAATGGCAGTCGTCTCCCGATCGGAAAGTTGGCGGTTCGACTCCCGGGACCCGCACCATGTGTCGTTGTGTCCTTGGGCAAGACACTTAACCCTGAGTTGCTCCCGGTAGGACTGGAAAGCACCTTGCATGGTAGTCTGCCGCCACCGGTTTATGAATGTGTGTAGCATTCAATATATGTAAGAGATAAGAGAGAGATAAGATAAGAGATTTTTTATTAACATTGCACCAGTAAACCAATACAACGTGATCATGTAAACACAGTCATCCAGAGGAGGGGTAGAGAATGTTAAGCTGCAGCAATTCAAAACATATATATTCAAAACATATGTATGTTCGTCAGCGCGGCCATCTCTCATCCATCCTGAATGAGAGCAAAACAGATATGGAAAAAGGAAAAACACAATAGGTATCATTTGTGATATTCAAAAAAAGAATTTATCAAAGATTGCCTGAAGACACTCCATGATAAAGTCCCAAAAACTCTATCAGCAGAAGCACAACCACACGAGACATTGTTGCAGTTTTGACGACATGCAAGGAGATATAGAGTCTGCGAGTAACTTCATAGAACACAGTTCAGCAGTTGTGCAGCTGGGCGTTATCCGAGGCACACACAGAGATCTCTGGGGGGGGGAGGGCGGGTGAGGTCAGCAGTGACACTCCAGCTCTACGCTCCAGGAGAAAAGTTTCCAAACAGGCCTCTTTTCAAGGACATGTGCAGAAACCAGATTAGATAGTCTCTTTGTTTGTTCCAATTCAGACCACAATGTTCTTTTTCACTGCAGCCTTCCAAGTCCAGACGCTGTTTCAGGGCCAAAATTCCAAATCATATGAGGTTCCGATTCTATGAACCCCCATCCGTGCCCTGATGGAGCCCGGGCGGCTGCAAACGAGTTCCAAAGCGCCCAGCAGGTCCGCGGCAGTCCGCCGCTCCCAACGTGCGATTGAGCTCATACAACAGCTGGGATGAGGAGCTCACGGCTCGGATCAGAGAATCTTGCTGATCAGGGAGTTTCGCCAGCGCGCTGATAGCCGCCGAAGCTCTCCTCAGCTTCAGGTAACAGACAGCTCCGCCGACGCCAAAAAACAGAGCAGCTGCTACCAATAGGCCAATAATCCACAAATCTTCCACGTCTTCGACAGTCAACACGGTCATACACATAGGCTGCCACTGTCCCCATGAGTCCATCATGTATCCAACCGCGTGTGTGTCAGAGGGGCAGACCGCTTCTCCTGGCACGGTCCGCTTCGTGGAAAAAATCTTATCTATTGAAGAAACAGCCCAATTTATTAAATCCATCGCAAATTGGTTCGAGTGAGCACTGAAGAGTCAGACGAGACAAAAAAAGCAAGCAGGGAGGAGGAAAAACTTAGGGAGGGAAGGAGCAAAAAGATATGCGACTTGCTTTGTCGAGAGCCGGAAGAAGAATATGTGTAGCACTTTGAGATTTTCAGTAATGAAAGTGCGTTATAAATTGAATTAATTATTATTATTATTATCAATTGTATCGAATGCTTTTTTTAAATCAACAAAAATACTGATACAATATTGTTTTTGATCGACAGCTGTAGTTATTTGTTCCATTAATTCCATGAGAGCCATTGATGTAGAGTTTTTTGCTCTAAACCCATACTGACTGTTGCTTAGAATATTTTGTTTATCTATAAATTGATCTAGTCTGTTTACAAATAGTTTTTCAAGAATTTTTGAAAACTGTGGTAACAAGGATATAGGTCTATAATTGTTGAACACACATTTATCACCATTTTTAAAAAGAGGAACGACCTTAGCTACTTTCATATTATCTGGAAATATTCCTGTTGAAAATGATAAATTACATATGTATGTAAACGGCTCAATAACATGGCTCATTATGTCCTTTACAAACATCATATCCATGTCCACCCAGTCTTTTGATCTCTTGTCTGTAAGATTTTTTACTACATTCATTATTTCCTCTTTGTTAGTTCCATTTAGAAAAATACTATTTGCACAACCTGTAATTGAATGGATCACATTATTATCTACTTTTGGTATTTTAGCTGCAAGGCTTGATCCAACATTCACAAAATATTGATTAAATCCATTTACAATTTCATTTTCATCATGAATTTCATCGTTGTCTTTTACAAAATATTTTGAAATACCAGTTTTTGCTTTATGATTCTTCAGGACACTATTCATTACTCGCCATGTTGCTTTCATATCACCATTACTTTTATCTAATAATTTACTATAATATTCTTTCTTATGTTTCCTTATAATCCCTACTAATTTATTTTTATACTTTTTATATTTTTCTTCAGCGCTCTGACTTCGCAATTTCAAGAAACATGAATACAAATAATTCTTTTTTTTACAAGCATTTCTCAACCCTTTTGTCATCCATGGTTGATCAATCGTATTTCTCTTTGTGTAATTTGTTTGCACACAATTCTTTTCATACAGAGCTTCCAAGATATTCATAAACTCATCATATGCTCTGTTCGCATCATCAACATACACATCATTCCAGTCTTGTTTATCTAGATCCTCTTTCAATTTTTCCAAAACTTTTTTTGACGTGTTTATGATCTTTTTCTTCATTGTGACTGCTTTTGTGATGCTTTGATCATTTTTATAGATTGTGAAAACTGGTAAATGATCACTTAAGTCGGTCGTTAAGATACCACCTATCACGTCCCCATTTGTTATATTTGTGAAAATATTATCAATTATTGTGGCACTATGAGTTGTAATTCTTGTTGGCTTTGATATCAATGGATACATATTTAAACTGTACATTGAGTTTATAAATGTGCTTATGTTATTTGAATCTGTTTTATTTCCCATATCAATGTTAAAGTCTCCACAAAAAAAACATTTTTATTAAAACTCTTCTCCATTAGCTCCAAGATTTTATCCGTGAATATTTCTATATTTGCTCCTGGTGATCTATAAACACAACTTATTATTATGTTTTTATCATTTTTGTTTATTATTTCTATCGTTATCATTTCCATAATGTTATCCACTGTTATTGACATTTCATTATTTAATTTACATATTTATTTCATTATTGACAAACAGAGCGACTCCACCACCTCTTTTATTATTTCTGTTCATATGATATAATTCATACCCATCGATGTGAATATTACTTGTGTTATCATCATTGAGCCATGTCTCTGACAGCGCTATTATTGTAAAAGTTCTATTTAACTGTTTTAAGTAATCTGTTATTTTTGATATATTTGCATTTATACTTCTGCTATTAAAGTGAATAATAGAGAGAACTCCATTTGATATATTGATGTCATTAAACTGCTCTTCATTATAATATTTTTAGAAAATTTTTAGAAAAAGTTGTGAAAAAAGTTGTTCCAGTCAGCATCAACAGCAGTAGCAGGACGGCAGCTCCTCGGCTTCGCTTCAGTTCTTTAACATCAAACTGACCCGATTTTGAGCTGGACTAACAGTTTGGTCCCTCTTCTTTTTTTCTTTTTTCTTTTCTTTTCCAAGATGGCGCCGGTTGTCATGGCTTGCTATCTAACTCCTCTCCTGAACTTTTTATTGCTGTTCGTGTTCTGCCTTTTTTTCATTGACGATGCATCCTCGCTCCTGGTCTATGATCGCTCAACTCTTCTAAGTCTCCAAGACTCGCTGATCAACACACCGGCTACTGGCAAATATGGACATTTCAAGCCTCCTCCACCTCCACCTTTCTTGGCGTCCATTCCTGCCTACCTACAACGCAACGCGACCACGCTGCCACGCAACAAGCGGCGCAGAAGACGCGGAACGAGGGCAGGCGTCCTGGTGAGATTTAAAAAGTATCTCTCGTCTCACAACACGCCGACGGCTGACTTACCTCCTGAATTCAGCGTCTTTGATGTCCGCCGTTCCTTCGCTCGCCGCCACAGATGCCTTGTTGCTATCAATCATGACGCCAGCGATCAGTATCCATCTTGTCTAGCACTTTGAGATTTTTATTAATGAAAAGTGCATTATAAATGGAATTAATTATTATTATTATTATT
>JBBPBX010042719.1:8717-20863 GCA_038048925.1 Garcialebias charrua | reverse complement strand
CACAGTTGAAGAGAGGAAAGCTCTGCAGAGAGTGGTGAAGGCTGCACAGAAGTCTGTTGGAGTCAGTCTCCCCACAATCACAGACATTTACACCTCCAGATGCAGAAAAAGAGCGACCTGCATCATGAAAGACCTCACTCATCCAGCACACTCACTCTTTGCCCCACTCCCCTCAGGACGGAGGTTGAGGAGCATCAAGTGTAGAACCACTAGACTGAGGAACAGCTTCTACCCTGAGGCTGTTAGACTCATGAATAAATAAAAAAAAAATAAAAAAAATAAACACTGCAAAATATCACATCATACTGATGCTGATCTGTTTTCTTGTTGCTGTGTTCATCTGTGACCATCTGCTCATACAAACTCATGTTCGTGCTGCTGTTTATTCCCACTATATTAGGCTTAGTGTATTACTAGTTGATGTTTTTCTTAGTTAGTTCTAGATGTTATTACTGTTTTTCTCTTTCATTTGTTGTTGGATGTAACTGGGACCTCGTGTACATAATCTCGTTTTCATCTCATGTACCACATGCGGTGCAAATGACAATAAAGACTCTCTGACTCTGACTCTGACTCTGACTCTTTGGCATTGCTAATGAATACCAAAAGTTGTTGAAAATGCCGTTTTTCTGCAAGTTTTGGGAGAAACTCCGACGAAGCGTCTAACTCCTTTCCACCATCTTGGAGGTAGCTGATTCCAGAGTCTGGGTGCAACGACAGAAAAGGCCTGGTCACTCCATCGTTTGTAGTTGGACTTTGGGACTGACAGGAGAAATGTATTACCGGTAGATGATCTCAGTGTTCTCCTATATACACGGACAGCTACAAGATCAGTCAAATATAGTGGGGCAAGACCATTGAGAGCTTTAAAAGTGAATATTGTAATTACGTTTTATCTTGTAAATCAGTTTATTTTGAGTACTCGAAGCATGAACCAATCCTGCACACAGACTTGGCAGTTTTGTAATTGCCAACTGCTGCCACCATCTTCCTTAATAGCCGATAACACAGGAATCCACCTGTGCCAGAGAGCAGAAACCCTGCTATCATAAATCCAATTATATAGGTCTTCTGCATCATCCTGAGACAGAATGGAAAGACATATCAGCTCCCAATCCGTGATGTATCCTGCCACATGAGTCTCAGCGGGGCATGAGGACCCTGTGGCTTTGTTGAAAAGATTTTGTCGATTGCATTGAAAGTCCAGCTGGCCAGATCCATGACAGTAGTTTTAGTTTCGGAAGATGTGTAACAGGAGCTTCGATACACAGACAGAGAGCAAATAAGCAGAAGAACAGGAGAGGGAGGAGGCATTCGCCATGTGCAAGAGGGAATGCAGAAAAACTAAGAAGGAGAACTAAAGTAAAAGTGAGAACTATTCAGCTAATTTTATTGTAGTTATTGTGCTGTTAGGGTAATGTACAACCACATGGTGAATTGTTATTGTTGTGTTTGAACTATGAGATGGCATTGATTTTATTTCCTGGTCCCTCACACGTCAATAATTGACCTTTTTACAGTTACTAACTTGCATGATAATAATAATAATTAATTCAATTTATAACGCACTTTTCATTACTGAAAATCTCAAAGTGCTACACATATTTTGAATGCTACACACATTCATAAACCGGTGGCGGCAGACTACCATGCAAGGTGCTTTCCAGTCCTACCGGGAGCAACTCAGGGTTAAGTGTCTTGCCCAAGGTCACAACGACACATGGTGCGGGTCCCGGGAGTCGAACCGCCAACTTTCCGATCGGGAGACGACTGCCATTACCACTACACCACGGCCGCCCGCATGCTCAAAGATAGTATTTTGCAATGCATTGTGTCTTGCCTCCTTCCAGTTTGTTGAGATACACAGTGTTCACATCAACCTCTGTTTCAGCTGTTCTCTGCAGTTATCCAGACACCAGGTAGTACAACATGAAATATACATCCATTATCTTTACCCGCATTTCTCCTTTTCAGGTTGCGGAGGTCACTGGTGCCCATTTCCAGCAGTCACTGTGCAAGAGGCAAGGGACACCCTGGACAGGTCGCAAGTCCATTACAAGGACACCTAGAGACAAATGAGACAAACAACCATTCACTCTCTCACTCACACCTAGGGACAATTTAGAGTTACCAATCAGCCTAACATACATGTTTTTGATCTGTAGGAGGAAACTGCAATACCTGGAGAAAAACCCATGCGTGCACAGAGAAAACATGCAAACTCTACCCAGAAAGGCCCCTGGCCGGGATTCTACCTGGCAACCACCTTGCTGAGCGGCAACAGCTCTACCAACTGAGCCATTGTGCTGCATGGGAAATACAAATACTGTAACACTAATTTACACATACATTTCTATATTTAAGTAATTAAAAACCGGTGTAAAGGAGCAAAACAATGGAGATGAACATTGTCCAGAAAAAGTTCAAAACCTATATGAGCGCACAGTGACCAATATGTGCATTACTAACAGTAAAAAGGCCAACAGGTGGTGTAGGTCAGGGGTCAGGGCTCTGGGGCTGCATGCAGCTTATTGTAGTGTTGCGCAAAGTGCCTCCACTGAATGTGATGAATGGCTCAGTGAGTGGTGTGTGTGTTGTGTGTGTTGTGTGTGGGTGGGTGAGATGTGTGACGGCCGTCCTCTGGTCGGAGGAGGGCGCTACGTGCTGAGACCTGCATGTTTTTGGGGCGCGAGGGAGAGACGGTATGTGTGGTGGAGTAGTGTGGACGGCGACCGAAGCGCAGCTGTAAGAAAGTCTGTTAGTTCACCTGTTAGCTGGAGTTATTATTAAAAAGGTTAACCTCTAACCACCCCCGCGCCACCGTGTGGTTCATGTGCAAGGCGAGTGAGGAAGTTAACCCCGAAGCAGAGACTTCGGCCCTGGAGGAAGATCTCCCCTGTGTCCTTTGACCACGGACGAAGGACTGAGCAGGAAAGGTTAAAACAGTAGCTTTGACCAAAAGAATCATGAAAAGGAAGATTTATATTTAGAACCACATAAGTAAAAGCTCATTGTAGCAAGTTTTCTTGTCCAGTTTTCTACACTGTATTCATTCAACCTTTACATGTACAGTATGGTTAATCTCATTGAGCCTCAAGGACTCATTTACAAGAGAGACCTGTCTACAAACTAAAGAATGGTAAATGGAGCTTATTTATATAGCGCTTTCCAGCCCCCTGTGAGGAGCCCCAAAGCGTTTTACAATACCAGCCATCCACCCATTCATTCACACATTCATACACCGGTAGTGGTAGCCTGCCTTGCAAGGCGCCATCCAGACCTACCGGGAGCAACTCGGGGTTAAGTGTCTTGCCCAGGGACACAACGACACATGGTGGGCGGACGCGGGATTCGAACCTCCAACCTTCCGATCGGGGGACGACTGCCATTACCACTACACCACGGCCGCCCCCAGAATGATGACAACAGCAACAGTAGAATTTCCTTGAACAATCAACATACAAACATAAGAGAGAAATACAGATTTTTTTTAAACAAGTTTAAACACATTATAAGACGGATGTAGAACATTTGACCTCTCTAAATGGTTTTAAGAATCTGTTGGAATCCTGGCAAAAACCAATGCAGATATGTTCTTGTTCTTGATTTTATGATCTACCTTATAATGTTATACTAGTTTTGCTAGTTTTTCTATTGTTTATTGTTTAAGGTAATTGTATCTGTTCATCATTCTTTAGTTTGTAGCAGGTCGCTTTTGTAAATGAGTCCACGAGGCTCAATGAGATTTACCTGACTAAATAAAGGTTGAATGAAAAAAAAGATGTATAAAATCAAAAACAGGAACATATCTGCATTGGTTTTTGCCAGGATTCCAACAGATTCTTAAAGCCATTTAGAGAAGTCAAGGTCGAGAGCTTCAGATCTTTTTGTAAGATATTCCAGGAAGCAGGAGCGGAGGAGAAGTCCCTTTTACCAAGTTCAGTTCTCACTGATGGAACACTGCAGGTAATCATGTCCTGAGAGCGCACGCTGTAGCTGCATTCACGCAAAGACATGTAGGAGGAGATTAATGAATAAAACTTCTGTAACAGAAGTAAAGACAAAGAGTAAACAGCTGGGAGCCAGTTTCATCTGGTCAGCTTCCAGTCACACAGAGTGGTCTTTCACTGAAATCCAAGAGCAGTTTTACAAACATTTTATGTTTTGAGTCAATGAAATCAGGCGTTCTGCAAAAGTCTGACACGTCATTCTGAGAGTAGTACAAATAAGAAGCTTTGCTTTCATTAAAAAAAAGATAAAAGTTTAAATAAATTAGACCACTATTAGAGACAATTTAGAAATACCCAAAATCTTCAAATTTTTTATGTTTTCTCAAATAATTTACTGAGATGCAAATATGCGTTGATAGGTTTTTTTGTTTGTTTTTTTATTCCAAAATGTGGTGCTTGTAAATTTTCCACAAATATAGAAAGAACTGATGGGCTTCCATAACTCAGTGGGTTAAATTTTTTAAAAAGAGAGTATTTCTAGTTGACTAAATTTTTGCGTGCGTTATTTACCGGTATATAAAACTCAATACAGAGATGAGTTATTGCAGTTTGTATCTTTATTTCAATCCTCATATGTTTTGCAGCTCTGGAGCAATTTTAGTAAGTGGGAAAAAGACGTAGAAGTGGCTCTTTTGATGGTTTTGGTTATAACTGAGCTTGAGTATTACCAGTCCAATGACAGAAAATGTCATTTGAGTTTGCTGAAGTGAAACATAGCTCATCAGATGAATGTGATTATTTGGACTTTAAAAAATGTAACAGTGATAATCATCTGGTGGATCTGTGCCTGGGTCCAGCACCCGGGGGCCCCTGAGGGTGTTAATCCTGCCTAGATAGTCACAACAGCCCAGAATTCCTCCTGACGTTTGTCAATAAAGTCAAAACAGCTCTGTTATATTGGTTTTACCCTGGCAGCTCAGTATTTTCCATTCAAGAAGCAAAATGCTCAAAATGAAAATACTCACAGGCCACAACAATCTGAACTGCGATAAGAAAAAAAGCACACTTTGTGATTTAAAAAAAAAAAACTCCCAACAACAATTTGAACAATATTTTTGAGAAAGGACAAACGTTTACTACGGTAATTTAGTGGAGAAGAATTTCTAAATTGTTGTACATACAAAAAATTAAAAAGGCTGGTAAACATTAACCTTGTTTTAAAAAAAAGAAAAGAAAATAACTTTCAATTCCCTTGATTTGATTTGTGCTTGGAAAATACATTTTAGTGTATTCTTGGAAACAAAAGAGTAAAATGAGTCCAGTTTACCTCTATCCATGATTAAATCAATTGCAATTATTTTCTTTGAAAACATCATGTTTAGTCAAGATTTATCAGAGTCAGAGTCAGAGTCAGAGAGAATTTATTGTCATTTGCACGGCATGTAGTACATGTGTTGAAAACGAGATTATGTACACAGGGTCCCAGTTACATCCAACAACAAATGCAAGAGAAAAACAATAATAACATCTAGGATTAACTAAGAGAGACATCAGCTAGTAATACACTAAGCCCTAATGTAGTAGAAAAACATCATTATAAACAGCAGCACGAACATGAGCAGATGGTCACAGATGAACGCAGCAACAAGAAACAGATCAGTATCAGCATGATGTGACATTTTGCAGTGTTTATTCTTATTATTTATTTATTCATGAGTCTGACAGCCTCAGGGTAGAAGCTGTTCCTCAGTCTAGTGGTTCTACATTTGATGCTCCTCAACCTCCGTCCCGAGGGGAGTGGTGCAAAGAGTGAGTGTGCTGGGTGAGTGAGGTCTTTCATGATGCAGGTGGCTCTTTTTCTGCATCTGGAGGTGTAAATGTCTGTGATGGTGGGGAGACTGACTCCCACAGACTTCTGTGCAGCCTTCACCACTCTTTGTAGAGCTTTCCTCTCTGCAACTGTGCAGCCTCCATGCCACACGTTGATGCTGGAGCACAGGACGCTCTCCACTGCACACCTGTAGAACGAGGTGAGGACTGAGCTTCTCAGACCGGCTCGTCTCAGCCGTCTGAGGAAGTAGAGTCTCTGATGACCTTTCTTGATCAGGCTGGTGGTGTTATTGCTCCAGCTGAGGTTATCATTCATGTGTACACCCAGGTATTTGTAGCTGGAGACCACCTCCACCGCAGATCCACCTATATACAGTGGGGTGTGGGTGTGTTTGTTCCTTCTGAAGTCCACAATCATCTCCTTCGTCTTCTTCACATTCATGTGAAGGTTATTCTCTTTGCACCAACTCTCCAGATGTTCCACCTCCTGTCTGTAGCTGGATTCATCATTATCTGTGATGCATCCCACCACAGCTGTATCATCTGCAAACTTAACAATATGACAGCCTGGATGTGTGGCTGTACAATCATATGTGAGCAGAGTAAACAGAAGAGGGCTCAGCACACATCCCTGAGGAGAGCCAGTGCTGAGGGTGATGGTGGAGGAGGAGAAGTTGTGGATCTTCACGGACTGTGGTCTGTTTGTTAAGAAGTCTAAGACCCAGTTACAAATAGAGGGGCTTAGTCCAAGTGTGGATAGTTTGTCTATCAGAGTTTGGGGGATCATGGTGTTGAAGGCAGATGTGAAGTCCACAAAGAGCAGACGCACGTATGAGTCCTTCTGATCCAGGTGGGTGAGAGCAGTGTGGACCACGGAGGAGATGGCGTCCTCTGTTGATCGGTTCTCACGGTATGCATATTGATGAGGGTCCTCGTTGATGTTGACGGCTGTCTTGATGTGGGACATGACCAGTTTCTCAAAACATTTAGCGACTATCGGGGTGAGGGCCACCGGTCTATAGTCATTCAGACCAGTCACTGTGGAGCTTTTTGGGACTGGGATGATGGTGGCAGTCTTCAGGCAGGTGGGAACTGACTCCAGTGCAAGTGAGGTGGTGAAGATGTCAGCCAGCACCTCACAGAGCTGGTCCGCACATTCCTTCAGAACTTTCCCTGGGATGTTGTCTGGACCCGTAGCTTTATGAGGGTTGATCCTTCTGAGACTGCCTCTCACTTCTGCTGCGGTCACTTTGAGGTGCTCCTCGTCTGGTGATGAGGTGAGTCTGGTGCTAGTTGGTCTGTTTGGATCATCAAAACGTGCATAAAACTTATTGAGGGCATCAGGCAGGGATGGGTCCCTGGGGCATTGTTTGCTTTTGCCCTTGTAGTCTGTTAAGCATTTGATGCCCTGCCACATGCTCCGTGGATCATGTGAGGTGAACTGTCCCTCGATCCTCTGTGCATACGCGGCTTTGGCCTTCTTTATGCCATCATCCAGTTCTCTCCTGCACTTTCTCAACTCCTCAGTGTCTTTAGACTTGAATGCAGTGTCCCTGGCTGCCAGCAGGGTGCGGACATCCTTATTTAGCCAGGGTTTTTGATTGGGGTAAAATTTAACACACTTTCTTATGGATACATTTTCAGCACATGTACTGATGTAACCCAGGACAGAGGAAGCATAAAGTTCCAGGTCAACTGAATTTCCATTCGTAGCTGCCTCTTTGAAGACAGACCAGTTTGTGTTTTCAAAGCAGTCTCTTAGCATGGGGGAACTATCTTGGCGCCACGATGTGATCACTCTTTGTTCCGGCTTGTGACGTCTGAGTGGGGGGAGCTGTCTAGGGACCAATAGCAGGGAGCGATGGTCGGAAGCCCCGAGCGGTGGGCGTGGCTTCGCCGTGTACGCCCCCTTCACATTCGTGTAGACCTGGTCTAATGTCTTATTTCCTCGTGTTTCTGTGAAAACGTGCTGATTGAAGGTTGGAAGGATGACACGTAAATCCACGTGATTGAAGTCCCCGGAAACAATGAAAAACCCCTCAGGATATTTACACTGCAGCGAGGTGAGTAAGTCATGAATTTCTTCCTGGGCGTCTTTAGCATTAGCATCGGGGGGTATGTAAACATTGCTTATTATTATCGCTGAATAGTCGCGGGGGAGGTAATGTGGCCTACATCTTATTGTTAAAAGCTCCACAGCAGCTGAGCAGATCCTGCTGATAACGGCACAGTTCGTGCACCAGTCTTTGTTAACGTAAATGCAGACGCCTCCACCTCGCGTTTTCCCCGTAGTCTCGATGCACCGGTCCGTTCTGAAAAATAGTTTATTATCCAACTCGTAAACAGAGTCAGGAGTGTCTTCATTGATCCATGTTTCCGTGAGACAAAGCACCGAACATCTCCTCATCTCCTCCGACGTTGTTACTCTCAGACGAAGCAGGTCCATCTTGTTGTCGAGCGAACGCACATTGGACAGAAATAAAGCCGGCATCGGGGGTTTACCGGTTTTAGCGTCTGCTCGTAGTCTCGTCATGATTCCTGCTCGACAGCCACGCTTTTTCCCTCGAGAGCACCGCTTCCTTTTCTTTCCTCCGCGCATCTGCTTCCAGAAAGATGATCTAAGCAGATCCAATCTTCCGAGTTCTGATTTGAGTTCGTTGCTGATTTCAGCTGTGCCTTGTGGTAAATCCGCTCCAATTCTCAACAGCTCAGTTCGGCTATAATTCACCCGCAAAAAACGCGCAGAGTCAGGTACAAAAACACTATTAAAACTATCCGCTCATTCTCAATCAGTTCATCTGGACAGTTTCTTTTTAGCAGAAACGTTTCACCCTCACTCCAGAGGGCTTCCTCAGTCAGAGTAGTCCAAAGCACACTGAAGTTAACCCACCAAGTAAGCAACTTATGTGGACCAACCAGTTTGCTGTAGCCAAGATGGTTTCTGGGGGCGTGTCCCTCGTCGACTCCTCCCAGGCAGGCAGACATGTCCAAAGTGGTTCAAGACAAGAAAGTTAATTCTCAATAGTCCAGGTATCAAATCCGCTCATTCTCAATCAGTTCATCTGGACAGTTTCTTTTTAGCAGAAACGTTTCACCCTCACTCCAGAGGGCTTCCTCAGTCAGAGTAGTCCAAAGCACACTGAAGTTAACCCACCAAGTAAGCAACTTATGTGGACCAACCAGTTTGCTGTAGCCAAGATGGTTTCTGGGGGCGTGTCCCTCGTCGACTCCTCCCAGGCAGGCAGACATGTCCAAAGTGGTTCAAGACAAGAAAGTTAATTCTCAATAGTCCAGGTATCAAATCCGCTCATTCTCAATCAGTTCATCTGGACAGTTTCTTTTTAGCAGAAACGTTTCACCCTCACTCCAGAGGGCTTCCTCAGTCAGAGTAGTCCAAAGCACACTGAAGTTAACCCACCAAGTAAGCAACTTATGTGGACCAACCAGTTTGCTGTAGCCAAGATGGTTTCTGGGGGCGTGTCCCTCGTCGACTCCTCCCAGGCAGGCAGACATGTCCAAAGTGGTTCAAGACAAGAAAGTTAATTCTCAATAGTCCAGGTATCAAATCCGCTCATTCTCAATCAGTTCATCTGGACAGTTTCTTTTTAGCAGAAACGTTTCACCCTCACTCCAGAGGGCTTCCTCAGTCAGAGTAGTCCAAAGCACACTGAAGTTAACCCACCAAGTAAGCAACTTATGTGGACCAACCAGTTTGCTGTAGCCAAGATGGTTTCTGGGGGCGTGTCCCTCGTCGACTCCTCCCAGGCAGGCAGACATGTCCAAAGTGGTTCAAGACAAGAAAGTTAATTCTCAATAGTCCAGGTATCAAATCTATCACTATTAAAACTACTAAAAACTGGGGATGTTCTGGGAGCCCATGAAGCTGCTACTGGTCTGAGCGCGGCCATCTTGGAACTTGGAACTTATGAATAAACATTCATGTTTACTCTTTGGTAGATGGTGAAGGTTTGTGGTGCTTTGTGCCATAAATAAATAAATAAATAAATAAAAAATATATATACAGGTGGTCCCCGACTTACGAGCGTATGGACTTACGAGGATCCGAATTTACGAGATTATCATAATTAATAAAAATATGACATAAAAAAAATATATATTTTTTTTTGTGTTTAAATGTTCTTAATTTCATGTGTACAGCACTTTGTTGCAGCTGTGGTCATTTTAAATGGCTTTATAAATAAAGTATAATTGTTATTTTTATGTTTTATTTCAATTTTTAGTGTACTCTGTACTGTATTAGCGATCACTCCCAAATTCCCCCCGCCTGAAATATAATGAGCAGACCTAAGGCGATTGCTCCCGCTGCCCTGCCGCCTGACAGGCAACGAGTGGACCTACCAAGCCGACATGCCTTGACCGGGAGCTGGCGGACATGCTGGAAGCTGCTGGCTTTTTAGGACCGTGCGTGCGATCAGAGGTTGCCTCATACGGATAAATGAGCTGGAAACTCTCTGTGAACTTTGTGGATGTGTCTGTTGTGGAGCAACCGCCGCGATCCTCCGCGATCGCTCTTAAAAAGCGCCGTGCGACAACATTAGCTCATCGGCTAAGGCTAGGCTAAATGCTAAGCGGACCCCCACCAGAACCAGACCGAACCGGCGGCCGGGAGCTCGCCTCGATGTCCGCCTAGCAGCCTAAGATGTTGGATGGACATTCAGCTAACGTGGAGAAGCAGCTCCGACAGCCTTTTTTGGATGGATGGACTCGTTAGCACGGCGCTAATGAGTGCAGGCCTAATGGCGGTGGCTAACAACAAACAGCTCACGCGGTCAGCTTGTTTTGGATGAACGAACACCGCGGAGAAACGGCTTTCGGTAAGTTTATTAAAGTAAACTCCTTTTATGGCTTCAAATGTATGGACTTAACAAGCTAACAGTCCTTCCTCTAAACAGTTTGGACCGCGTTAGAGCAACAGAATGTATGGAGCTCTGACGTGCTCGGACGTGCTAACAGACGAGACAAGCTTGATCAGCTCAAAGTAAGAAATTATATTTTTATTTATCTGTTTTGTACTGTGCAGTACAGTATGCTGTTTCTGTGATGAAAATAACTTTTTTAAAGTACAGCTGCAGTGCACGGGTGTGCACCGCAACGTTAGCGTCTTTTTTCCTATTTACGAGCGCTGTTCTGGTTTTACGAGATAGTACGTGCGTTGTCGGACTTACGAGTTTTTCATCTTATGAGATACTCGTAACGGAACTCGCTCGTAAGTCGGGGATCACCTGTATATATATATACAGTATAGTATGTATATAATATTGCACATTTTGAGATTTATTTTCCTCTGCTTTTATGTTAAACTTAAAAATTATATAAAGATTCTTTCAGCTGAACCTCCCTGACACAACCTGGGCTCATACCTGGTACCTTAGGATAACAAGACCCCAATATGTGGACCGCGGGCCACAAATGGCCCGCAGCAGGCCACATATTATTGACACCCTGGTGCAACTGATAACCAAGGCTATACAGCAAAACAAGCACAATGCATGTACTTTTATTTCATGTTTGTTTTGAAAGTTCACGGACCGCCTTTTTTTCCCCTCATCCTGAGTTTAACTGAGCTGGTTTTCTTAGGTTTAAAAGTTTTGTTATTTTCAGAACGGTACACACTTAGCACCTCTCTATAAAATGCAGATGGCAACTGTCAAAGATAATCTACACCTAAAGTTATTTAGTTAATTTAAAAATAGATTGAAAACACTGGCCATTAGTCCAAAAAACAGTTCATGACAAAAACTGAAAGGTCACGTTGCAAAATACAGAAATCTGAAAGTTATGCACCATAACTCATGTTCCCTGAAGGAAGGGAACGAGGTGCAAAATACTTGCTATGGGAATTGCGCCCCCGCGCTATTACCTGAAGGAATATACTCACACCTTTACGGCAGGGCACCAGAGGCCCCGCCCTCTGGGTATTTAGGCGGTGAGCGCCCCTCCATCTTCCTCAACAATTGCACTTCACCGAGCTTCCAGCATTGAAAAGGGCCAATTATGTTGCACCTCGTTCCCTTCCTTCAGGGAACATGAGTTATGGTGCATAACTTTCAGTTCCCTTTCAGTCATGTTCTCTCGGTGCAACATACATGCTATGGGAACGTAATCCATTCACGCCCTTGAAATGCTCGGCAAAGTGTATGTGAGAGCATCCATCTTAAAGACAGTCATCTCCCAGCTGCTTTCTGTAGAAAGCATATGCTTAGAGGAGAAAAAATGCCACATGTAAACAACAATATGATGTCTCCATTGGCATAAATAAATATGACAAATGCAGGTAAAAAACCCAGGCCAAGCACAGGGTAACCTCACAGGCCCCTGTAAAGTCTCTGAGTTTTATATATATAT
>JBBPBX010042718.1:0-28265 GCA_038048925.1 Garcialebias charrua | reverse complement strand
ATTAACATTATGATTAAATCGTTCAAGTCTCGTAAATCGTAAATGTCTCAATGGTCTCGCACCATCTTATCTTGCAGAGCTGCTATTGCCCTATGAACCCCCGCGAACATTAAGGTCCTCTGGTACTGGACTACTAACAGTTCCAAAAGTCAGAACTCACACTTACGGTGAGGCTTCTTTCCAGTACTATGGCCCCCGTCTGTGGAATAGTCTGCCGGAGAACCTGAGGGCTGCAGAGAATGTTGTTGTTTTTAAGAGCAGGCTCAAGACCCATCTTTTTAACTGCATTTCCTGAACTGGTTCATCTCTGTTCACTCTATACATTTTCCATACTACTGTATTTAATTTGATTGATTGATTTTATTTATTTTGTGTGTGTCGTTTGCTTTAATTTTGTGAGTTTATTGTTTTATATAATTCTGTACAGCACTTTGAGCTGCTTTTAGTATGAAGGGTGCTTTATAAATAAAATGGATTGATTGATTGATTGAATGTTGATATGGAAAAACTGAGGACTGCAGAGGACAATTATAGACAGAAACAAAGACAAAACTACAACCGGAGGCACCGGGCTCACAACATGTCAACTCTACATCCAGGTGAGGAGGTGTGGGTGACAGATCTGCAAACAAGAGGAAGAGTAGTGTCTGGAGCAGGTCCACCTCGATCCTACATTGTCGAGACACCCAGAGGCTTGCTGAGAAGGAATAACTACCACCTTTCACACACTCCTAGAGCAACTGAAACTTCTGCTGTTCCACATGAGACAGTACACGAAGAAAACATTGACAATTACACACACACACCTGATCCAGATGAAGACCAGCAGGAGGCTAGCCATCAGACTCCACCACCTGAGAGTCGAGTTTCACTGAGAAATAGGAGACCTCCAGCTTATCTGGATGATTATATTTGTTCATAGGAACTGAGTGAGTTTCCTGCATGGGGCAGAATAATCCCCACACTCAGTTAGAGGATTTGGGTAGTCCACCCCTCCCTCTTAGTTAAAGTTAAATGTTACAGAGATTACTGTTCTGAGATTTATATACATCTGGGTTCTTAGGCTGAACTGTGACTGTAAAGAGATTTGAGTTTGTGCACTGTTGACAACAAATCCTATTCAGAAAGGGGGATGTAGTATCAGGCTGTTGGTAGGAACCTTTGTGTTGTATTGTGTTGCGGGTCGGACCGTAATAAAGGTTACCTGTTAAGACGGAGTCGTGTCACGCATGCTTCTGTGTAGCCTCAAGGGTTTATTAAATATACACATATCGGAGAACAGAACAAAAACCACGCCAGGTGTCTTTCCACATGGTTGTTTAAGAAATGAGAAGCAACTCATTGCACCAGTTGGGGTTAAATAACGTTGCAGCTGAAAGATAATCACCCATGCAGTAATTATCCAACAGGAGGCTCATACCTGTTTGTTTACCGTATTCGTCGGATTATAACATGCTCCTGTGTAGTGCTGGGCGATATGGAAGAAAATCATATGATATGGACTTTTTTATATCACGATAACGATATATATCACGATATATACAACAATAATAATAATAATAAATTCAATTTATACCGCACTTTTCATTAATAAAAATCTCAAAGTGCTACAACAAATAAAACGAGTGATAAAATCAATATCAACTAAGATTAAAGACAGAATCATGTGGAGGCAGAATAGGCCTGCTTAAAAAATAAATAAAACAAGTGATAAAATCAAGTAAAATCAATAACACACGATATGTGTGTGTGTACAGGAAAAATTTGGAGTTTCTACTTTGGTCCAAATTTTTCCTGCAGGTGGCGGTAAAACAACGGCTGCTAATAAAACACACGAAGAAGAAATCCGCTCTGGAAGCTGGAGTAAACAAGGCAAGAAACAGAAAAGAGAAAACGTTGCGTTTGATTCCAATTCTGTTGTGTCTCTGTTTTGTATTGGTTAACTGGACCAGAGTTTGGACTTTGTTGGACTCTGTGTTCGTGTCCTCTGGACCCATTTTGTCTCGGAGTTTCAGCGGAGCGAAATAATGGAAGCTAATGTGGTGAGATGGTGTTTCACTCCTTCCCCCCCCCCCCTTCTGCTCTGTGGACCAGGTGCAGCCACCTCAATCACCGTTGATTGATGGGCGGGGCAGATGCCTATATATTTGGGCAGGCTGCTGCGCGGTGCGTGTATCTTTGCTTCCTTCACTACAGTCAGCTGCTTTTTTTCTGCTTGTGTTCTTGATCAGCTCATCTGAGATCGTAAGTGCCAGTTTTCAATCAGTGTCTGGGATTGTGTTAGTTTTTTTGGGCGTTACACCTGTCGTGCGTTTCTGCAGCATTGCCCTGCTGGCGTTGCCGGCTGTGGCTGGGGGTTGTTGTGGCGTGCGGCTTCCTTGTAATCCTCACCTGCTGACCTGACCTGCTTCCTCCCTGGTTTGGCTGTGTTTCCACCTCTGGGTAAGCTACATGCAATTTAGACTTTGATTTTTTTGTCTGAATCCACAATAATGGGTTTTCTGTTTTAGGCACCTGATTTTATTGTCTTGGAGTTGCAGCGCTGTGGACACTCTGCTGTCTTGTCCTGTCTTTCCCTGGTTGTTTGACCCACTCTCATCAAAACCTGTACTGGTCGGACAGGTGTTGTGGGCAGGGCGTTACATCACTCCGTTGAAGAACATTTGGACTGGAAGACGACAACGACCGGTTATGGTTTTAAAGTGTTTTCCCTTATTTGAGTCTTCCTCCTTTTCAAGGACTGAGTGATGGACTGGAAACCTTGGTTTTAAAAGGATTGTTTTAATGAAATTGTTTTATTAAATGTTGTAAATTTGCAAAAGTCTATTCTGGTGTTCTGATGTATAATTTAAAGGAGCAAGAGCTCCACCTTCTGGTCACAATTGGCGTTGCTGGAAGGATTACACCAGAACACACTTTATTTTATTTTATATAGTATACATATTTTTTATTTTTTTATATTTAAGTCTTTCATTGTTGGATGTGGTTTTATTTGTTCATTTTTTTTGGTAGGACAAGACAGCAGTAGTTGTTCAAGGGAAGACATAATTGTGGGTTTGGGGTTTATTATCTACTGGTGTTTAATTTTTTTTCCTGCTTTCTCTTTATTTTTTTTCTCTTTTTTTTTCTTCCCTGCAGGCATGGATGAGGTGGCACAGCGGCCGGTGGATGGAGTGGATCGGCAGAGGGTGACGGTTGGGGGTTTGCCGGGCGCCGCGGCTTCCCCAGCTGTGGTTGGTGGCGTCATGCCTGTTGGTGCTGTAGTTACTGAGCGGTTGGTGGTTGTGCCCAGGGACCGACGGTGTCCCATGTTCGGTGGTGGGACTGGCATTGGGATCAGTGAGTGGATCGAAGAGGCCCAATCATGTATTCGGGCCCGCCATTTGTCAGCAGCTGATGAGGCTTTCTTTCTTTTCGATCATTTAGAGGGGGAAGCAAGGGAGGAAATAAAGTACCGCACCGATGCAGAGAGAAATGACCCAGCTAAGATCTTGGCTATTTTGAGGGAGTTGTATGGTTGCACTGAGTCATATATAACTCTCCAACATGCATTCTTTTCTAGGAAACAGCAAGAGGAAGAAACACTGTTACAGTTTTCCTTAGCTTTGATGGCCCTTATGGAGTCAGTAAAGCAGAATGCTCCTGATGGCTTGCTGAATGCTGATATTCTGCTGCGTGACCAGTTTGTAGAGCAAGTGTTAGACAGTGCTCTTCGTCGGGAACTGAAACGGTACGTTCGGGGTCATCCTGCTGCCACCTTGCTGGAGGTGCGTGGGGAGGCAATTAGGTGGGAGAGGCAGGGGTTTCCAGGTGGTGCTAGGGAGCGTAGTCATTCTCTCCCATCCACTTATGGGCGGCAGTATGGGGTTTATGGTAGCTCCCGGCTGGCCCCATCTACTGCTGCCCGCCCTGAGCTCGATGAGTTAAGGGAACTTCTAAAACAGCAACAGGAACAGATTAATCAGCTCACCCGGTGTATTGCTTCTTTTCAGACTTCTTCACCACGGGAGCGGTCTCCTCGTCCGGTGTCAGTGGTCTGTCACAGGTGTCAACAGCCGGGTCACTTTGCCAGAGAGTGTGATGGTGAACGGGTCCGTGCCAAGGTTGACTCTGTGGCCAGGCCGGTTAACCAGACGGAAAACTAGCACCCACCGAGCTGTTGAGCCATAACTCGGGTGGGGGGATAGCAGGCTCGCAACCAGCAGCCACGTCAAAATTGTTGGCATCTTGTCCAGTCATTGATGTCGTTATAGGTGGTATCTCTGTGACTTGTTTAGTAGACACAGGTTCCATGGTGTCAACCATCACTGAGAGCTGTTTTCAGGAACATTTTGCATCATTGGGGCATGATTGCCTTCAGTCATGTCATTGGTTGCAGCTCCGGGCAGCCAACGGTCTTTCCATCCCATATATTGGCTATTTAGAGTTGGATGTTAATCTTTGTGATAAGGTACTTCCGCATTGTGGGATTCTGGTGGTTAAAGATCCCCCTAATGTTGGTTCTTCAGTTCCTGGCATTTTGGGAATGAACATAATTCAGCGCATTTACCAAGAACTCTTTGGGGCACATGGTGGTTCGTTCTTTGACTTGCCTTCAGTTACAAAGTCTCCTGGTCCAGTTGTGGAGGCTCTGCAGCAGTGTCACCAAGCAGCAACTAAGTCCCCAGTGCAGTTAGCTGGTGCTGTTAGGGTCCGGGGCCCTCGAGCAGTGAGGATAACTGGTGGGATTATGAAATTTGTAGCTGCAACCTGCCCTGAACAATTTGCTGGTCAGGTTTTATTGTTTGAGCCCCCAGAGTCTGGCCTACCAGTTGGCTTATTAGCCTCGCCATGTCTCATTCAGGCTGTGCACGGCACTGTTTATGTTCCTGTCTTAAATGTGGGGACTACTGATGTTGTACTTTATCCCCGAACTCACCTTGGTGTGTTGAGTCGAACTGAAGTGGTTAGCCTACCTCCTGATGTGATAGAAATAAGACCTGGTGCTACAATTTCTTCTCAGGTGGCTTCTGCTTCAGAGCAGAGCTTGATTGAACCTGTTGATTTGTCTGAACTGACAGAGACTGAACAACAACAGGTTCAGTCACTTCTACAGAAGTATAGCTCTGTCTTTTCGGCTCATGAGGGTGACTTAGGGTGCACTAATTTGCTTTCTCATGACATTCCCCTGTTGGATGAAATTCCGGTCCGGCAGAGGTACAGACGCATTCCTCCCTCAGAGTACGAGGCTGCCAAGTCGCACATCAATCAGCTCTTACAGAACCAGGTAATAAGGGAAAGCAGTAGCCCTTATGCCTCTCCCATCGTTCTTGTTAAGAAGAAAGATGGCAGCCTTCGTATGTGTGTGGACTACCGTCAGCTTAACAGCAAAACGAGAAAAGATGCTTTCCCATTGCCTCGCATTGAGGAAAGTCTGGACCATCTCTCCGGGGCCCAGTGGTTTTCCACTCTAGACTTAACCAGTGGGTACAATCAGGTTCCTGTATCAGAACAGGATAAGTCAAAAACTGCTTTTTGCACGCCATTTGGACTCTTTGAGTGGAACCGTATGCCCTTCGGGCTTTGTAATGCACCAAGCACATTCCAGCGTCTGATGCAGAGGATGTTTGGAGACCAGCAGTGCCAGTCACTTCTTTTATATTTGGATGACATCATTGTGTTTTCGGGTTCGGTCTCCCAGCACATGGAGCGTTTGGAAGCAGTCCTTGCTCTGCTTCAGAGAGAAGGTCTGAAAGTAAAACTGGAAAAATGTTCTTTTTTCAAACGACAGGTTAAATACTTGGGGCACCTTATCTCAGATAAAGGTGTAGCCACAGACCCTGCCAAGACTGAGGCAGTAGCTAAATGGCCACGTCCCACACAGGTTTCAGAACTACGCTCATTCTTGGGCTTTGCTAGTTATTACAGGCGCTTTGTGGAGGGTTTTGCTAGATTAGCGGGTCCTCTTCATAAGCTGGTGGCACAACAAGTAGGCACAAAGTCCAGGAAGGGGTCTGGTCAGGCTTTTCAATCTGCCTGGACATCAGAGTGTGAGGAGAGCTTTGAGGCTTTAAAAGCAAAATTAACATCTGCACCAGTGTTGGCATATGCTGACTTTTCACGCCCTTTTATTTTAGAGACAGATGCCAGTCTCAGTGGACTTGGGGCAGTGTTGTCACAGGAAACGGAGGGTGGAGTAAGGCCCATTGCATACGCCAGTCGAGGTCTTAACCCTTCAGAGCGCAACATGGCTAATTATAGCTCTATGAAGTTGGAGTTCCTGGCTTTAAAATGGGCCATGGCTGAGAAATTTAGGGAATATCTTTTGGGCCATCGGTGTGTGGTCTATACAGATAACAACCCTTTGAGTTATCTTCATTCAGCCAAGCTTCGTGCAATGGAGCATCGCTGGGCTGCTCAACTTGCTGCGTTTGATTTTGATATTAAGTATCGTTCTGGACGCAACAATGACAATGCTGCCGATGAATTAGTCTTTCCTCTCATCAGTGATGTCGTCTGCTTTCTCTTCGCTTGTGAAACTTTGTTCAGTCACATTCTGACGGTCATGAGCACTCGTTTGACTCGTTCTGAAGCGAAAACAACGCGCTTTGGAGACTAGCTTAGCTTTTAGCCTGCTACCGCTAACGCCTGCTGCTGGAGTGAGCGCTGCGTAACGACGTCACCACGCACATTTTGTGTCACAGCTTTTTCTGTCCGGGCGGGTTCAACCCGAACAGAAAAAGAAAACGTCAGTGAAACGTTGTAAAATCCTATCGAAATATCGAAAATATGCTTAAACTTCATATCATCGTTATTGAATAAAAGTATATCGCGATATTTATCGTTATTGAATTATTGACCAGCACTAATGACATTTATAGCATTTTAATAATGCTGGACAATAATTCAATAACGATAAATATCACGATACAGGTAGTCCCCGACTTACGAGCGAGTTCCGACAATTCAACTTATTCCTTCATCTTTAAAAACTGTGTTAGGATAGGCTAAGTGCTTGGTGACTGTCCAGTACTGTACATGTATTCATTTATAAAAAAAAAAAAGTAAAAATAAAATAATATATATATATTTTTTTTTAATGAGATGCATGCTCGTAAGTCCGGGACCTCGTAAGTAAGAGCGCTCGTAAGTCGGGGACTACCTGTATACTTTTATTCAATAACGATGATATGAAGTTTAAGCATATTTTCGATATTTCGATAGGATTTTACAACGTTTCACTGACGTTTTTCTTGTTCTGTTCGGCTTGAAGCGGCTGCTTCAACAACCCGCCCGGACAGAAAAAGCTGTGACACAAAACGTGCGTGATGACGTCGTTGTTACGCAGCGCTCACTCTAGCAGCAGGCGTTAGCGGTAGAAGGCTAAAAGCTAAGCTAGTCTCCAAAGCGCGTTAAGTTTTCTCTTCAAAACGAGTGCTCATGACCGTCAGAATGTGACTGAACTAATTTCACAAGCGAAGAGAAAGCAGATGACATCACTGATAAGAGAGGAAAGACTAATTCGTCGGTGTGGACGTAGTTCGGTTTTACCATACCATACCATACCAACTTTATTTATAGAGCACTTTATGCACCCAACAGGACCAAAGTGCTGTACACACAATCACAAAATACAATACAATCATAAAATGGAAGGGACTAAAAACAGTACTAAAATAATAAATTATGAATACAATAAAACAAAGTTAAAACATCTCAGATTGTACCAAAAGCCAAAGAAAAAAGATGGGTTTTAAGAAGAGACTTAAAAACAGCAAGTGAAGAGGCCTGTCTTATGTCTAATGGGAGGTCATTCCAGAGCTTAGGAGCTACCACAGAGAAAGCACGGTCCCCTCTAAGCTTGCGCTTTGTCCTCGGTACCCTCAGAAGCAACTGGTCAGCTGACCTGAGCGAACGAGAGGGTGTGTAGTAATGCAGCAGCTCTGACAGGTATGGAGGGGCATGGCCATTTAGAGCTTTAAAAGTAAATAAAAGTATTTTAAAATGAATCCTGTAACGCACCGGTAACCAGTGCAAAGATGCCAAAACAGGGGAAATGTGGTCAAATTTTCGTGTACCTGTTAAGAGTCGTGCAGCTGCATTTTGAACCCTCTGAAGCTGGGAAGTACACAGATCACTAATACCAACATAAAGTGAATTACAGTAATCCAGCCGTGTGGTCACAAATGCATGGATTGCTGTTTCGAAGTGCTGTCTAGGAAGGATGGCTTTTACTTTGGCTAGCTGCCTCAAATGAAAAAAGCTGGATTTTACAACTGCTTTAATCTGAGACTCCAGCCTAAGACCAGCATCCAGCTTGACCCCTAGATTTGTAACAACTGGCCGGACATACTGAGCCAAGGAGCAATCGGACAGAGAGTCTTCAGTCGAACTGCCAAAAATCACCACCTCTGTTTTGTCTTCGTTAAGTTTCAAGAAGTTTAGGGCCATCCAGGCCTTCAAATCTTCCAAACATAGGAACAGAGACCGAAGAGAGGCTGAGTCTGCTTTCTTTAAAGGTACGTAGATCTGTGTGTCATCTGCATAACAATGAAAAGCAATCCCGTATTTCCTAAAAACAGAACCAAGCGGAAGGATGTACAACAAAAATAAAAGAGGGCCCAAAACTGAGCCCTGCGGAACACCACATGAGAGTGGAGCAGAGGAGGACCTATGTCCATCAAGACAGACACAAAAAGTACGCTTGGTCAGATAAGATTTAAACCAATCTAAGGCTATATGACCAATGCCCACCCACTGTTCCAAACGTGTGATTAAAATGTTGTGATCCACTGTGTCAAACGCAGCTGATAATAATAATAATAATAAACTTTATTTGTATAGCACCTTCCTACAATGCCTTGCATTGACCAAGGTGCTTAACAGGATAAAAAGATGAATAAACTGGAACAATAAATCAATGAAAATAGAATAAGAAACAACAGCAATAAAAGAAGGCAATGGAAATAAAAAATGCTACATACTAAAATAACACAAGTAATAAAAGTTACACACTGAAAGCTTTTTTGAACAAGTGGAAATAAAAAGGCAATGGAAATAAAAAATGCTACATATTAAAATACCAAAAGTAATAAAAGTTACACACTGGAAGCTTATTTGAACAAGTGGAAATAAAAAGGCAATGGAAATAAAAAATGCTACATATTAAAATACCAAAAGTAATAAAAGTTACACACTGAAAGCTTTTTTGAACAAGTGGGTCTTCAGTCTGGTTTTGAACAGAGTCAGATCAGAGGTGGCACGCAGCTCAAGGGGGAGGCTGTTCCAGGCTTTTGGGCCGGCAACAGAAAATGACCGGTCTCCCCATTGTTTGTACCTTGAGCGAGGCACCTCCAGCAGGTGTTGACTGGCAGATCGTAAATCTCTGCCGGGCTGATGGGCTTTCAAAAGTTCTGAGATGTAGAGAGGTGCAAGTCCATTCAGAGCTTTGAAAACAAACAGGAGCAGCTTGAACTGTATCCTGAACTGAACCGGGAGCCAGTGTAGAGAGGACAGGACAGGAGTGATGTGTTCATATTTTCGTGTGTTGGTCAAAAAGCGCGCGGCAGAGTTCTGTACAAGCTGTAAACGGGAGATGGAGGATTGATTAATACCAACATACAAAGCATTACAATAATCAAGTCTGGAGGTCACAAAGGCATGGATGGCCTTCTCCAGATCACCACGGCTGAGAAATGACTTGACTTTGGAGAGCAGACGGAGCTGGAAAAAGCTGGTCTTGACAACAGAACTGATCTGTTTATCAAACTTTAAGTTGGAGTCAAGCTGCACTCCAAGATTTCTGACCACCGGGTTGAAGTGGGGGAGGGGAAAACCAACACTGGGACTGGGAAGGATGTTGCTGGTGTCATCAGGTGCACCAAATAAAATGCATTCAGTTTTATCTGTGTTTAGGTGGAGGAAGTTTTGAGAGAGCCAGTGCTTAATGTCATTTAAGCAGTTGACAAGAGTGTTTGAACTGAGTGAGGGGTTGGGAGTGACTGGCAGATAGATTTGTAAATCGTCTGCATACATGTGAAAAGACAGGTTATGACGTGCAATGATTGATCCTAATGGCAGCATGTAAAGAGAGAAGAGGACTGGCCCTAGAATAGATCCCTGTGGTACGCCAGAGGTCAGAGGGGTTGATGAAGAGGAGGACAGATCGCCTATCATGACAGAAAAAGTTCTCCCAGACAGGTAAGATTTGAACCACTCAAGCACAGCTCCCTGGAGGCCAACCTGCTGAGACAAGCGGTTGATTAGTACCTGATGGTCGACGGTGTCAAAAGCTGCTGAGAGGTCTAACATCACCAGCAGAGCAGGGTTTTTTGCATCCAGGGACAGAAGAATGTCATTCTGTACTTTGAGCAGTGCAGATTCAGTGCTGTGACGAGCTCGAAAACCTGACTGAAATTTTTCAAACAGGTTGTTGAGTTCTAGAAAAGATTGAAGTTGAATAAAAACAATCTTTTCTAGGACCTTTGATAGAAATGACAGATGGGAAACTGGTCTGAAATTAGAGAGAGCTGTAGGATCTAGGCCTGGTTTTTTGAGAAGAGGCCTGACCATAGCGTGTTTGAAAGCAGATGGCACAAAACCTGAAGATAGACAGCTGTTAATAAATGACAAAGATCCAACAACACCAAAACAACACAGTCACCAGAATCAGTCGCCAAGAATATATCGTTAAAAACTTTTAAAAGAGCTGACTCTGTGCTATGAAATGATTTAAAACCGGACTGAAAAACCTCTAAAATATTATGATCAATGAGATAGGCCATTAGCTGATTATAAACTACCTTCTCAAGAATTTTTGAAACGAAGGGCAATTTAGAAATTGGTCTGTAGTTTTGTTAAACTGCAGGCTTCTGCAGCGAGTCCTCGGTTTCTTTATGCTGCAAAACGTGACGGAGTCGTTCTAACTACATACCTGCAAACTAGTCACCTTTCTGCGAAAATCGCCGTTTTCAAAGCAAAATATATCATTTACGTGATTCGTGTAGATCCGATGAGTTTTTGTTTTCGGGGGTGAGGGTCCAGACCCGTTGGATTAGACAGCTTTATTTCCCATTGACTGGATTTCAAGACACAGAAATGCATCTTCTCGACAATATATCATCTTTGTTTGAGCGCGAGATATAGCCAATCACAGTCAAGACAGACGATAGTGGGGAGGGGGAGGAGCCGACAGCGAAAACCTCCGCAGCGCGAGCGCGCAGGGTGAGAGGAGACAAGCACGGCAGACTCTGCAGTGTTTTCAAAGGAAATTAAGACAATTTTCCAAATGACCGACGCAGAGAAAATGTTCCACCAAGTCCTTCAACGTGTGGGAGCTCCACGCTTCATAAAAATAAAATCTGCGCGACATTGCAGCTTTGAGAAGTGACAACACGACACGGGAGAACCCGTGACGCTGATGAAACGTAAACATGACCGAGTGGTACTTCACCACGGTGTGGATGAAGGAACAGCAGCAGTGAGTCCTGTTAACAGAGTTCACTTTTGGCTCAGCATTAAACGTGACGCTTGAACATAGTTTGGTTTCATGTTGCTTCACCTCACTCTCCCAGAGTGTTTGCAGGAGCACACACCTTTTATTAATCAAAGCTGCACAGGTGCAGTAAATTAAAAAGTCACATGATGCATCTTTAGGCCAATAAAAACAAGCCAATAAAAGAAAAACAAATCTAAACAAAATGAGAGCATCACAAAAACATTCATAATGTCAACAAGTCTCTACATTTAACCACATTTGTTCTGTTTCAAAGTGAGAAAACAATGTCAGTGTCTCTGCTCAGTATTGAACGTCTTTTTTTATTTTGATTTTTTGACTAGCCATCATTTTTGTGTATGTCCTAATTATATTGAGATATGTTAATAAATTTATTTTTTTTTACTAAAGTCAAACGTCGTTAAAGAGCAAATTTTTCCTTATGCTGTAGAGGAGAAAGAGCCCACGTAACACACATTGTCTGGAAATTAAAATAGTTAAAATCAGTGATGCTGATATGAGTCTATCACTAAATCAGAAAACTGTAAAAAGCCCCTCCTAAATTCACTGTTGGTGGTTATTAAAATGTCACCTGTTCATTGGTTATTAAAATGTCACCTGTTCATTGGGTAAAGTTAATATTCTTATTTTTATATGTGCAGTTGAGTGTCACCATTGTTTAGTAAAATGGCATGTTGTGTTACAAATAAAACTAAATAAAAATTAACAAATTAAAAGTCAATTGCGCCCCTAAAGTCACTGTGATAAATTGTCACATTAATTTCATTGTCTTAACCACAGGAGTGAGTTTAAAAACAGGATGATGTCTATATGAACTAGTTGAATGTCTCTAAAATATCCGTTATAAATTAAATTCATTATTATTATTAAATTCATTATCATGATGCATGATAAATAATAATTTAAACAATTTTTAAATCTGTCCACAGGACCAGACTTTATTGTGTTAGATGTCTCTAAAATAGTTAGTGAATCAAGTGTTTACATGAAGGTAACAACTTGTTAAAATACACCAGAATGCAGGAAATGGCATCTACTTTATTCAAAAATTTCTGGCAAAACATTTAAGAAAAGAGTGTTTACTGTTAGTAAAATGTTCTGCCGCATTTGGTTTGCTGCTGCTGTTGTTTGTTAATTTTTTTGGGTTGACACAATCTTTCCTATTTATGTCCTCATTAAATTAGGTTCGTAAATGACTTTTACCTGAAGCATGTTAAAATAAATTACAAAATTACCAAATATTTTCGGGGTGGGGGGGGGTTGGCACAATATTTGTCACCTTTTTCATCCCTTCTGAGTTTGCAGGTATGTAACTAGCGGTTCTAACTTGTTTCATCTGAAGAGTTTCCACTCGATAGAATATGATGAGTCAGAAGATGAACAATAAAGTTTGAGCCAACGTTTCCCTGAAACTACGACGTACTGAAACAAACAGCCCCAGCGCTGCATGTTTTTTTTTCTTTCAAAATAAAACAAATTCATCAGAAAAAAAACACTGAATGAAAAGGTGCAGAAAGACGAAAATAGTGTTATAATATCTGCCCCTTGTTTAAAAAATAAAAAACTACAAACAACAACCTTCACCTGCACCACACCTTCCCTACAACTTTGATTTAATCATCTTTTAAAACATATAAATAGTTTTAGAAATGTTTATGGTGATATCAAGTCAACACAATCCTGTTTCCTGATTTACAACTCAGCTCCTTCACACTAGTTCTAAATGAAGGTTTTACAAACATTTACATTCCCTTCAGGGTTTAATAACTTTTTTAACAAATTTTAATTGAATATTTGGGGGTAACATTTTTTTTGTTTTATACATGACTTGTAAAATACTATGTTCAACCAAATCATAACATTTTAATAATTTCAATTGATGAAATAATATATTTGTTGGGTGACCATAGCACTGTAACAGTTTTGTGAGAGGCTTTTGTTTGGGGTGCCAGCCAGGTCTTTCTCCTGACATATAAGATGTCTAATTATATAAATAAATAAATACTATCTTTGCCCTTTAACACAAAACTAGAACAAAGGATGTTAAACACTTAATGTGATCACACCCTTACACTAAATGAAATAAACCCATCAACTACATAATGTTTTTTTCAAAATCAAGTGTATTTACCCCTGGATACAAACAAAATTCCTCATAATAATTCATACAAAAGAAAGCAATATTTAACAAACTTAGTACTGTATTTAATCAATTCCACCGCCCGATGCTCGGCGGCACACAAAGTTCAACAATCCTGCTGCAGCAAACAGGTGGCAATGTATTTATCCACACAAACAAAACAATAATTCATTAAATAATAACTCAATTTAAAGAGGAATGTGGCTCGAGCAGTTAATCTCGGTCCCAAAACCAGTGCTCGGCGGCACACAAAGTTTTAAACCAAACTTTAGTTCATCCAAGAATAATCACTTAACTTAAAGAGGAACGTGGCTCGAACGTGAGTCCGTCAGTTAATCTCTGTTCCCAAACCAGTGCTCGGCGGCACACAAAGTTTTAATAACCCACAGCTGGTTTGTTTCACTCACGCTACCAACGATGGGGGGGGGGAAGACAGTTCAAACAGAAGTCATTTTGTTGCTTCCAGTCGAAGGCTCCAGTAATCCAATCGAAGGCTCCAGTAATCCAAACGAAGGCTCCAGTAATCCAAACTCACGTCGTCCACACTTCCAAACAGCTGAAGATGACACACCCCGCTCCTCTTCATGCTTCCTTTCCGCTTCCTTTCACATTTCTCAAAAAGGGGCGTGTTCACCGGTGGATCAGCTGGTTTATCTGTCAGCGTGTTAGGGGATAATTGCTCCAAAACAATAAAGGGGTGGAGAAATTTAGGATTTTAAGCGCATAATATTTATTGGTGAAGGTTCAGGCTGTTACACTCCCCCTTCCCTGAAGAAAGCCGAAACCTGTGGAGGCGCTGTATTGTCGGCATTAAAACCCTTTAAATTCCTCCTCATCGCTGTCCTCCTCAAAAATCTTTAGGAGTGTCTTTCTTTGCTCCCTGTCAACTTCTTCAGCGGTAGGATAGCAAGGTTTCATTTGTGTCACATTTACTATGCGAAGATCCTCCCCAGTGTCCTCCAAGTCGATCTCATAGTTCACAGGTCCTAGTTTTTGGACAATTCGGTAGGGACCTTTCCAACGTGGAGCAAGTTTGGCAGAATAAGACCTATCTGCCCTTGAGATGGGGTGAGTGCGAAGCCATATCCGATCTTGAAGTCAGCTTCTCTTCTTCCTTTGTCATAGTACTTTTTTTGTTTTTTGCGTGCCTTTTCCAAGTTGTGGGTAACCAGGTGTCTGAGTTCAGTCAATTGTTTGGCTGTGGGATATGCAGGCGAATCTGGATCACATAGGTGTGGTTGGAGTTCATTATCTAGGGGTCCTCTTAAAGAACGACCAAGGTTGAGTTCGGCAGGGGTCACTCCTGAGGATTCATGTACAGCCGAGTTGAGAGCAAAGCGGAATTCCGGTAAGTATTTATCCCAGGTTTTATGTTTTTCTTCCACATATGATGCAATCATTGCCTTGATGTTGCGGTTTATCCTTTCTGTTAGGTTGGTTTGAGGGTGGTATGGTGATGTCCGCTTCCGCTGGAGATTCCAACGCTTGCAGATGTCTTCAAACACAGATGATACAAACTGTGGACCTTGGTCGGAGAGGATGTAGGTTGGTGTACCCCAACGAGTGAGTATTTCTTTGTTCATAATGTGAGATACAGTCTCTGCTGTCGCCTTGCGGAGAGGAAATAGTTCTATCCAGCGAGTGTAATAGTCAACAAATACTATTACATACAGATTTCTGCTGGTACTGCGAGGTAATGGTCCCATGAGATCCACCCCTAGCATCTCCCAAGGTTTGTGGACTAGAGTCTGTTGAAGCTTTCCACGTGGTCTCCGGTTCTCAGGCTTGTAAAGCTGGCATACCTTACAATTGCGCACATAATCTCTCACATCCAGGCTCATCTTGGGCCAAAACACAAGGGCTTGTAATCGCTTGTATGTCTTATATCGTCCAAGGTGTCCGGATAAGGGATCGTCATGATAGTGATGAAGCAACTGTTGACGGAGAGACGATGGAATGTAGATTTGATGCAGAGATTTATGAGGTAATTGTGTCACTTTGTACACTTTATCTTCCACAATGGTGAATTTGGTTGTTGAACTCTCAATGATTTCTCCCGTTTCAGTGATTTTTGTATAAAGGCTCTGTACATCAGGATCAGTCTGCTGTGCTTTCCAGATATCCTCATCAGTTATTTGTAGATGTTGTGAGGTATCCTTCATTGAACGTAACACCGCAGCACAGGTGGGTGATTGATTGTAGTTCATTGGTGCTCTCGATAGGGCATCTGGCACTGTATTGTATTTACCTTTACGGTATTCTACCGTAAAGGTGAATTCTTGAAGGCGAAGAGCCCAACGGATCAATCTTGTGCTGGGTTTTGTGGTTTTAAAGACCCAGACGAGGGAAGAATGGTCAGTTATAACAGTAAAATGCCTCCCTTCCAGATAATATCGCCATTTTTCAAGAGCCCATACCACAGCAAGACACTCTTGTTCCGTGGTAGAATAATTTCTCTCTGCTCTATTTAAGGTGCGACTGGCAAAGGCAAGAACATGCTCTGACCCAAGTCCTGTTGTTTGAGCTAGGACAGCACCCAAACCAACTTCACTTGCATCTGTATAAACAATAAATGGGAGATTAAAATCAGGATGTCCAAGTATTGGTGGTGAGACAAGGTGATTTTTTAGAGCCTCAAAAGCTGCTTGACATTGGGGAGTCCAGAGGTACTTTGCCCCTTTCCGTTTTAGAGCATTGAGGGGTTCAGTGAGCTGTGAAAATCTTGGCACAAAGCGATGGTACCATCCAGCCAGTCCGAGAAATCGTTGCAGCTCTTTAATGTTCTGGGGTATCGGAAAGTCCTGAACAGCCTTTATTTTTTCAGCATCCACTTCTACTCCAGCAGATGAAACAGTATGACCCAGAAACTTTAGTGATGTACGGAAAAATTGGCTCTTTTTCATGTTTACAGTTAGATTTGCCATCTCCAGTTTGTCAAAAACAGCTTGTAGGTCAAACATGTGCTGTTCTGGTGTGGTGGAATAAATAATGATGTCATCCAAGTAGACAAAACAATTGCTTCCTCTCAAGTCTCCTAGAACTGTCTCCATTATACGTTGGAAAGTGGCAGGTGCATTTTTTAGTCCGAAGGGCATCACTTTAAATTGGTATAAGCCAAGAGGACAGATAAAAGCAGTCTTTTCACGACTTTCTTCATCCATTTTAACCTGCCAGTAGCCACTGTTGAGGTCCAAAGTTGTGAAAACAGCTGCTCCATGTAGTGATTCCAATATTTCTTGGAGGTTAGGGATGGGATAAGCATCAGTGTGTGTAGCAGCATTTAGTTTTCTGTAATCCACACAGAATCTTGCTTTTGGTTCTTGCTTTTTTGGTACCAGGACCACTGGAGCAGCATACGGAGAAGTAGATGGCTCTATAACATCTTTTTCCAACATCTCTTGTATGTGCTCCTTGATGATCTGAAGCTTGATGGGTGACACACGGTAAGGTTTTTGTTTGATAGGTACTTGGTGTGTGAGGAAAATCTTGTGTGTGAGAACTCCCGTGCGACCCAAAGTATGGGTACAAACATTCTTATTGTGTTGTAGTTGATGTAACAATTGTCTTTTTCCAAAATCATCCAGATGAGCATTATCTGTGGCTACTTCCAAGAGGTCCTGGCGTATAGGAGAAGAGGTTAATAGTTGTGGACGTATTGCAGAAAAGAAGGCAATATGAGGTTGAAATAGCTCTCTGGGCTTTAAAGCAGATGCACTTATAAATGGATAACGGTGATTTTTGTTTGTTTTAAACCAGTAACTATGTTCAGAGACGTCAAACTGTAAGCCAGAAAAGAAAATAAAGTCAAGTCCCACTACAGCCGAGAAAGCCAGGCTCTTTGCAGGCAGGATCACACAAGGCAATGTCACTGTTTCAGATTGTATGGTCAGAGTAAGATCACTCCATCCCAGTGGTTGCCGCCCTTCTCCATCTGCTAAATACAAAGGTTCTCTGGTCCATGGTTTGAGTACATTATGAGAATCCCTCACTCCTGACCAAATATCCTCATTTATCAGGGTGTAAGATGAGCCTGTGTCTAGGATGGCAGTTCCTTTCCAATGACCCACTTTCAATGGAATCACCAACTGACAAGGCAGAAGGGTGTCATCAGTTGATTTCGAATAGCTCACAGAGGCGGTAGCTCTTGTCTGCTCTGGGAGAGTCAATGAGTGGGATGGTGCTTGACATTGATTTTGAGAATTACTAGGAGTCTGTGCCTCTGAAGAATTTGTAGTTTGCATCCTTTGTTTATTAGCCTTCCACTGTGGGCAGGAAGCAGGTGCATGGTGTCCTTTGCAGCGCCAACAGTACACTTGAGATGGTGGTCGATTGGAGGCAATTGGATTCTGCTCAGTTGATGCACTTTTCATAATTGGCGATGCAGCAGCCTCACTGATAGGGTTTTTTTGAATTGTTTTCCACAAACTTTTCCTCTGTTCATATTGCAGTTGATTCTGTTGGTCCTTCTCCAGTTGCTGTCCCAGGCGGACAAGTTCATCCACAGAAGTAACTCTATTTCTCAGTTGGCTGGCTAGTTGAGGGTTGATGTTTTTCAAGATTAATTTAACAACTTCCTCTTCACTTATAGTCGTCTTCCAACGTGTGCACAGTGATTGATACATGTAGGCAAAGTCTCGGATGCCTTCATCCTCTTTTTGGATTCTGTTGCGTACTCGCTCAGCCAGCTCATCCTCATAATCCTCTGATAAGAAAGCTGCACGGAATTGTTTGTTGAATTCTCTCCAGGTTTGTATTTTATGACGTGCCACATCCCACCAGTCCCTGGAGGTACCATGTAATACGTTACGAAGAGTGGCCATAAGCTCTTCATCAGTGAGTGGATTGAGGGCCAAAAAATCCTCACACCTCTCTAGGTACTGAAGGGGATCAGCAGAGTCCTCAATTTTTCCAAAAGTTGGAAACTGTAGTTTGATAGGGCTTTTTCCCAATATTCTGCTTCTGGTTTCGCCTTGGATGGTTGAACTTCCAGTAGACTCAAGCAGATCATCCTGCTTACCATCTCTTACTGTTGACTGCAATCTGGGATGGCCTACAACCTTTAGGTGTTTCTCTCGAAGTAGGTCATCTGGGTAGATTTGTACACCTGCATGTCCAGTTGAAGTAGTTGCTCTTGCACTGTGAATTTCCTCAGCCATGGAGTGTAAAGTGTTAAGACAGACAGAAAGTTCTTCTTTTACTGGGTGGATGATATCAGGTATGAGTTTTGTAGTAATTTCAGCATACTGTTCCTTTAACCGCCATCCCAGTGAAGTGTCAAACTGTGTTCTCAAATACTCCACGCGTTGGTCCACATGCTTAACAAGCTCTCTTTGCTGCTTCAGAAATGAGTCTGTTAGTTTTGTGCTCATTTGATCCATTTGAGCAGCAATTCTTCTTGAAAACTGTTCAAAGTCTGTTTTCAACTCCTCCATTTTTTTAAGCTGTTTCTGGTCATCCTGTGCAACAGTATTTGTCCTTCCATCCGTGTTCCTGTTTTCTATTCCAGAGTCTAGGGCTATTAAAGGAGCAATATGCTCTGGCAGATCGACCAGTTCCATATCCAAAAGTGAATAACTTGTGAGGTAATCCAGCGGGATGGCTTGATGTGCTGATGCAGGTTCCAGGTCCACCAGCGTAGCAGATCTGGCAGCCATTGTGTAATCCTTTTGTTGGTTGTATAATTCTTTACAAGTTGTTTATCTTTTTATTTGATGAGTTTAAACATTCAATGTCTTTATTTACTTTCATGTCCCATCTGGGGTGCCACTTGTTTATGTAACAGTTTTGTGAGACAGGCTTTTGTTTGGGGTGCCAGCCAGGTCTTTCTCCTGACATATAAGATGTCTAATTATATAAATAAATAAATAAATAAATAAATAAATACTATCTTTGCCCTTTAACACAAAACTAGAACAAAGGATGTTAAACACTTAATGTGATCACACCCTTACACTAAATGAAATAAACCCATCAACTACATAATGTTTTTTTCAAAATCAAGTGTATTTACCCCTGGATACAAACAAAATTCCTCATAATAATTCATACAAAAGAAAGCAATATTTAACAAACTTAGTACTGTATTTAATCAATTCCACCGCCCGATGCTCGGCGGCACACAAAGTTCAACAATCCTGCTGCAGCAAACAGGTGGCAATGTATTTATCCACACAAACAAAACAATAATTCATTAAATAATAACTCAATTTAAAGAGGAATGTGGCTCGAGCAGTTAATCTCGGTCCCAAAACCAGTGCTCGGCGGCACACAAAGTTTTAAACCAAACTTTAGTTCATCCAAGAATAATCTCTTAACTTAAAGAGGAACGTGGCTCGAACGTGAGTCCGTCAGTTAATCTCTGTTCCCAAACAAGTGCTCGGCGGCACACAAAGTTTTAATAACCCACAGCTGGTTTGTTTCACTCACGCTACCAACGATGGGGGGGGGGAGACAGTTCAAACAGAAGTCATTTTGTTGCTTCCAGTCGAAGGCTCCAGTAATCCAAACGAAGGCTCCAGTAATCCAAACGAAGGCTCCAGTAATCCAAACGAAGGCTCCAGTAATCCAAACTCACGTCCTCCACACTTCCAAAACAGCTGAAGATGACACACCCCGCTCCTCTTCATGCTTCCTTTCCGCTTCCTTTCACATTTCTCAAAAAGGGGCGTGTTCACCGGTGGATCAGCTGGTTTATCTGTCAGCGTGTTAGGGGATAATTGCTCCAAAACAATAAAGGGGTGGAGAAATTTAGGATTTAAAGCGCATAATATTTATTGGTGAAGTTTCAGGCTGTTACAGCACTTCCTACTAATACAGTAATTCTTATAGCTCTTTTTTTGTAAAATAAAAACAGGGTTTGTAATAGTTTTGCATGCTTTTCCCCAAACTTCAATACAACATATTAAATATGGAACAATCATTACATTATACAATATATTCAAAACTTTGTCATTCAAAAACTATTTTACTTTATACAGTAATGCAATTGATTTTGTTATTTTTATTCTTGAGTAATTTCCATGAGATTTCCATGTCAGCTTCTCATAAATAACACCCACAAGTTTTATTTAATTAACTATGAATGTCAATGCTGTAAATTTTAAAGTTGTTGTTTAAAGTTAAAACTATTGATATTGACACAGTTGAGAATTTTATGGCAAGAAAGTTCATGCTCAATAATCCAGGTACCAAATCCAATAATTCTCAGTCGGGTCATCTGGACAGATTCTTTTTTATAGAAACTGGATGGAGGATGAAACGTGTCTATAAAAAAACTGTCCAATAAAAAAACTGTCCAGAATACCCGACTGAGAATTATTGGGTTGAGAATTTTATGTTAATTTGACGGTGATTTCTATTTTTTGGGAGGCTAAATACAAATAAAAGGTGCACATTAATTTATTTGTATAGTTTATAGTTTTTTTTAGGCTTTTATATTGTTTATATCAATATCGAATTATATCGTTATCGACCGAAATTAAGAACAGTATATCGTGATAAAAATTTTGGCCATATCATCCAGCCCTACATTTTAACATGAAGTGTTTCTTTTTCCTGGTACATTTTGAGAATTACAAGAGCTTTGTGTTATTTGTCCATGTCGACCAAAGTCACTGGAGGTTTCTGGTTAGTGTGTATAAAAATTATACTTATTGTTCTCTCCAGGGTATCCGCGGGGTTGTAAAAGGTATTAAAAGGTAATAAATGAAATTAACACAAATTAAGGCCATTAAAAAGTATTAAAAAGTAATAAACGTCATCTGACGAGGTATTAAATTTTTTAAACCTACACAACTATATTTTTCTTGTTCTGTCGTCTAAAAAAAGGTCTGTGAATTTATTTATCTTTTCTAATTTTATGTTCCAAGTAGGACCTTAGCTAAAACAAAGACGTCATATCGTCAGTCAGTGTGCGCGCGCACCTACAGCTGGTATCATGTCTGTAAAAAGAAACAGGAAAGGATCACGGCTTTATCCTCCGACATTTAACAAGAAATGTACCTAAACAATTGTTTGTTAGCTCGAAATTATAGCAAAAGGGGTGTCTCAGTCTAACGTTTTCTTAATAAAAGTACTTTAATGGTTAAATCGGCTTTATTTAAAAAAAAAAAGTGTCGCTGCCTCAGTGCCTGTGTGCTCCGTGATCGCTCAGCGGTGACAAACAGGAAAAAGGAGCGCGGCTCGTTTCGCCGACATTTAACAAGAAAATTACCTAAACAATTCTTTGTTAGCTCGAAATTATAGCAGAGGTGTTTTTCTGTCTGTCATTTTCTTAATAAATGCACTTTAATGGTCAAATTAGCTGCATTTCGCCACCGTGGTGCAGCTTGCTGCTGGATTGAAGGTTCAAGCAGAGAGGTGGGGAGAGTATGGCAGGCCGATTGAGTCATTAATAGCTAGTGAAGATTCTCAGTCATCCAGGACATGGTGAATTCTAAAAAATGCAATAAAAAAACAATAAAGTATAGTATAATAGTATAATAAATAGTATAATAAATAAAGTCCAGTTGTTTTTGTCTTGAACTTTTTTAAATTTGTCATTATAGGCACGTTTTCTTATTACATGATACAACAGCATGCCATACTATTACTACAATAGATATGAACTTTTTTTTTTTTTCAGTCAGAATGAATGAAACGGTCATATTTCAGTGTTATGGTTTATAAATATGGGGAAAAAAATCTATAAATATGTCACTTCGTCCTATAAGTTGCAAGGCATGTAAATTATGCAAAAAACTGCAACTTACAGGATGAAAAATACAGTAGTTATTATTTTTCTACCTCTCTTTTTGAATTATGCATGTGTTCAGTGTTGAATTATTTTAACTAAACTGTTCTGTTTTCAAGTTTACAGTTTTTGTTTGCCATTAGAGATATGTTATGTGTGGGAACAATTAAACTTTTTCTCTTGGGTTAGATTTAAATAACAAGTAGGTCAGTGCTTTTATTGAGGCAAGAAGCAAATTGATGTATCCAGTAATTGTTATAAAACTACATTTACTACCAAAGTTTAGGAAGAAAATGACAGTAATCTATCACTTTACAATTAGTTGCTCTAAACTGAAGTACAACAGGTTGCCGCTACGGTTACAGCTCGGTGCCGTGATGGTATTAAAAAATATTTTGATGGTATTAAAAAGGTATTAAAAGGTATTAAATTCAACTCTGGAATTTCTGCATATACCCTGATTTATGAGAGGTCAGTATCTTACCTGCTGTAGACAGCTGTCGGGAGTCGTCTTTGGAGAAATTTTAATGAAGCTAACGGTTACTGAGAGTAGAAACTGTAAAGAGTAACTTTCTGTCAACTAAAACGGTTCTAAACTTTACTAATACTTTGATTGCGGTTTAAAGTGTCTGTGACATCATCTTTGAACTTTGCATATAGTGACACAACATAAATATCTTGTATCATTAAACTATGTTCGTTTTTGCAAACAAAATGATAAATTAATGAAAATTCCTTTCAAAGTGAGTTTAAAATTAAAAACCGTGTTTCTTCACGGGACGTCCGACTACACACGCACACGCAATGCAACATCTGTGACGTAGGAGGGAGAACGCTTTAGAACGCCCCTTTTACATATTCATGGCGGACAATAAATAAAACGACGAAATTATCAATCTAAGTGAAGATTTGAGCGATTTGTCTTCAGTTTGGGAAGCAGAAAGTTAGATGAACAAGAAACAGCAGGTTCTAATTTAGGTCTGCACCTGTATTTATTTGAGTCTTACCTGTTCAGGAAGCGAGGGAGCTCCGAGAGTGGGTGCAGGTTTGTTTATTCAATACTTGACAAAGTATTTCTTCTTTTGGGAAAGTGAAAAGGCTCACTTGTTCACTGATGATATTAGAACACCCAAATGCGACACAACGTAATGGCATTTTTCAAGTTAAACAAAAAAAATAGGCGATCTGGCAGAGAATGTGTATGCGTTATCATTGCAGCCGCAGACTGAGGTTCATCCTTCTACGTCACAGATGTTGCATTCGCATGTAATCGGATTTCCCGTGAATAAACACGGCGCGGAGTTTAAAATAACTTTTAAAGCAAAATTAAATCGATTTATCATTTTGTTTGCAAAAAAAAAAACATGTTTAAATGATAAAATCATGGGCGTAGCCAGAATTTTGTGGGGGGCGGTTCGTTTTAAAGGAGAAGTTGACAATGCTGAACTGATGTGGCTGGATAGCTCAACTGATAAAGCGTCAGCCTTCAGTCCCAAAGGTCGTGAGATCGAGTCCCGCATGGTACAACATTTTTTTTTTTTTTTATTCATTCCAAATTAAAAAAGCACAAGAAAACTATTTACAAAACAGCAAGGAATAAAACAATGCATTAAATGAAAGGAATCAGACGAAGAAAATAATCTTATCTGCCCCTTCTCAAACTATTTTTTTTCCAAACACTCTTTTATTGGATAAAAAAAGAAGAATGTGTTAACCACAGCCTGTGGTTAACACATTCTTCTTTCTTCACAGGCGCATATTAACTACTTTTTTTATCCAATAAAAGACAAATGTAAAATTAGTTGTTTGAATCAAGTGTTTGAAAAAAAAAAATAGTTTGAGAAGGGGCAGATAAGATTATTTTCTTCGTCTGATTCCTTTCATTTAATGCATTGTTTTATTCCTTGCTGTTTTGTAAATAGTTTTCTTGTGCTTTTTTAATTTGGAATGAATAAAAAAAAAAAAAAATGTTGTACCATGCGGGACTCGATCTCACGACCTTTGGGACTGAAGGCGGAGGCTTTATCAGTTGAGCTATCCAGCCACATCAATTCAGCACTGTCAACTGCTCCTTTAAAAGTGGGCGGTTCGTTCGAACCCCCCGAACCCCCCTTGCCTACGCGCATGTAAAATATATATATATTTTGAGCAATTTTATGAATAGTAAAAAAAAAATCATGTCAGTGACACTTTTATGTTGGTTTGAACGTTTTGAGTCTTCTGTTTTTATTTTGATGGTTTTGGAAACTCTGATTTTGAAACCATTTAATTTCTGTGAGCTCTGTGTTAGAACAGCTGGAGGACGTCCTCCTGTTTCTGTTAGCGAGGCTGGATGGAACCCCTCGGGGAACACTGAAAGCCTTTTTCAGATCCACACAAGCGTAGACTGGAGAACTGAACTCCAGTGACGCCCCCACCAGCAGCAACTCCACAAGCGGCCATGCTGCTCCTCCATCGTAGCCTCCTCTTGACTGCTTGTGTCCACCATGCGCCACCACAGTTGTGACAAAACCTTCCAGAGCCTCGTGATGAACAGAAAGTCTTTGTTGTTTCTGTGACAGCCAACTGCAGCTGGCAGGTGTCTTCTCTGAGCGAGACCAAAGCTCACCAGTTGATGCAGCAGAAACCAGCATCCTTCATCCAGTTCAACCAGCGGCAGCTCTCCCGGATCTACCCCTGCTCTTACCGAGTGGACTCCTCCAATTTCAACCCCCAGCCCTTCTGGACCGCTGGCTGCCAGCTCGGTGCGCATCTCAAACGTCTCCAGTTTGGTTCCACGTGAAGTTTTGATTCAGATGTAGCTTCTTGCGCGTTAGTTTAATAATCTGCTAATTCCTTGGTTTGGTTTCAGTTGCACTCAACTACCAGTCTGAGGGTCGAGTCCTTCAGCTCAACAGAGCCAAATTCTACAGTAACGGCAACTGTGGCTACATCCTGAAGCCTGCCTGCATGTGTGAAGGTCTGTTCAGGACGAGGACACGTGCAGTTTGTTGTCACATCATTTGACATTTGATCAAGTTTAAAACTCTGAAAACGATAGAAAATGATCATGTTAGGATTTTTCCATTCTGCTCACCTCAGGTGCCTTTAATCCAAACCTGGAGGACCCGCTGCCGGGGCAGATGAAGAAACAGCTGGTGTTGAAGATCATCAGTGGACAGCAGCTGCCCAAACCCAAAGACTCTATGCTGGGAGACAGAGGAGAGGTACGACACCGCAGTCCCAAATGGCTGAAAGTTCTAGAAATGTGTTGCATTTTTTTATTAAATAACTTGAACTTCCCGTCTGTGGGACAATAAAGGCGGTTTCTATTCTTCTAAAATACAAGAAGTCTACAGTGTCAAAGACCCATCGTCTAACTGGAAGAATTTTTTGCAGCTGATTTTGGATGGTGAGGTGTGGTAGATGTTTGCCTGAATACAGAGGATGTACGTGTGTGGATACGGTACACCAATAACATGTAGAAACAGTAAATGGACTTGGTAAATGGTCAATTTGATGCATGTGTATACAGTAGGTGGATGGATGCATACACGTCTTCGATGAGTACAGTGAACAGGTGCATAAATATCGTTAATGGAAACAGTGGGTAGATATTGTAGATGTATATGGTGTACAGATGGATGAATACGGTGGATAGATGCATACACATCTTTGTTGGATACAGTGAACAGGTGCGTAAATATCATTAATGGATACGGTGAGTAGATATTGTAGATGTAAATTGTATACAGATGGATGAATATGTTTGACAGATGCGTACACATCTTTGTTTGATACAGTGAACAGGTGCATAAATATCGTTAATGGAAACAGTGGGTAGATATTGTAGATGTAAATGGTGTACAGATGGATGAATATGTTTGACAGATGCGTACACATCTTTGTTTGATACAGTGAACAGGTGCGTAAATATCATCAATGGATATGGTGGGTAGATATTGTAGATGCATATGGTGTACAGATGGATGAATATGATGGATAGATGCATATACATCTTGGATGAGTACAGTGAACAGGTGCGTAAATATCGTTTATGGATACGGTGGGTAGATTTTGTAGATGTAAATGGTGTACAGATGGATGAATATGATGGATAGATGCGTACACATCTTGGATGAGTACAGTGAACAGGTGCGTAAATATTGTTTATGGATACGGTGGGTAGATTTTGTAGATGTAAATGGTGTACAGATGGATGAATACGGTGGATAGATGCATACACATCTTGGATGAGTCCAGTGAACAGGTGCGTAAATATCGTTAATGGATACGGTGGGTAGATATTGTAGATGTAAATGGTGTACAGATGGATGAATATGTTTGACAGATGCGTACACATCTTTGTTGGATACAGTGAACAGGTGCGTAAATATCGTTAATGGATATGGTGGGTAGATATTGTAGATGCATATGGTGTACAGATGGATGAATACGGTGGATAGATGCATACACATCTTGGATGAGTACAGTGAACAGGTGCGTAAATATTGTTTATGGATACGGTGGGTAGATATTGTAGATGTAAATGGTGTACAGATGGATGAATACGGTGGATAGATGCATACACATCTTGGATGAGTACAGTGAACAGGTGCGTAAATATCGTTAATGGATACGGTGGGTAGATATTGTAGATGTAAATGGTGTACAGATGGATGAATATGTTTGACAGATGCGTACACATCTTTGTTGGATACAGTGAACAGGTGCGTAAATATCGTTAATGGATATGGTGGGTAGATATTGTAGATGTAAATGGTGTACAGATGGATGAATATGATGGATAGATGCGTACACATCTTGAATGAGTACAGTGAACAGGTGCGTAGATACTGTAAGTGGATATGGTGGACTACCCTCATACCTGAAATGCTGGTTCTACAATGTTGAGTCCAGCTTTTTGTGTTTCTTTCTCTCTGAAGTAAAGGTCTGGGTTGTACCACTCGTCTTAACTGAGTCCTGTTGTCGTCTCAGACATTTTCACTGTAAATTTCGTGTACATTGTACAACAGACTGCTACCAAATGGTTCAGCGCAATATTATTTTTCAAACTTTACAATTTGATGTTTGATTTGTTAGATTTTCTAAAGCTGCACAACAAAACATCAGAAACCAAGCAACAAACGAGAACAGCTGTAAAATTGTGCGTTAGCACTTTTTTTATACGCCCATCGAAGACGTATCGTCTCCGTACGTCCGTAAACTTTCTCTTGTCCCGCCCACGACTTTTGATCTGCTCAAGATAATTTAAGGATATTTCAGACTAATTTGTATCACCACTTCACGGCAGGTCAAAATGTTTTCATCGTTCCTGCTCCAAGGTCAAGGCCACAAATCAAGGTCAAAGTTACAACAGCATTGTTTCTTGTGCGAGCCGCTGCTGTGATTGATGTCTAGCTGTTTTATTTACGGGCTTTTTGTGTGAAGTTGACCGTAACGTGACCGTTTCAGATCATCGACCCGTTTGTGGAGGTGGAGATCATCGGCCTCCCGGTGGACTGCTGCAAAGAGCAGACCAGAGTGGTGGACGACAACGGTGAGTTCGTCAGAAGACTCTTTGACAGCGACGTTCAGGTTCTTCCTGAAGTTGTTGGAACGGATCTGAGCGTTTGTTGCTGCGTTGTTCATGCTGAACGTGACCCTCACCGTCCTCAGGGTATCCGCGGCGTTGTAAAAGGTAGTAAATAAAATTAACACAAATTACGGCCATTAAAAATTAATAAACGTCATCTGACGAGGTATTAATTTTTTTAAACCTACACAACTAGATTTTTCTCGTTCTGTCGGCTAAAAAAAAGTCTGTGAATTTATCTTTTCTAATTTTATGTTCGAGTAGGACCTGCGCTAAAACAATGACGTCATATCGTCGGTCAGTGTGCGTTCGCACCTACAGCTGG
>JBBPBX010042717.1:0-28266 GCA_038048925.1 Garcialebias charrua | reverse complement strand
TCGTGTTTATCACGTTGCTGGGGAGGCCTGAGGCCATCAGTTTGTTTCTCTCAGCAACCATTCATTAAACCTTTATTTAGTCAGGTAAATCTTATTGAGCCTCGAGGGCTCATTTACGAAAGCGACCTGCTACAAACTAAAGAATGATGAACATCAATGATACAAATACATTAAACCAAGCTGAGATTTGCCACAGTCCTGGACGTAAGTGGAGAGGCTGCTCATGTGGTTGAGTCAGAAAGCCCCTGATGGGGAGCAGCTGCCAATGTATCAGCATTGAGCACACCTCCGAGGACCACGGGCCCCATGGCCACCTGGGGGCCAACAATATTAGAGAAGGGTCTCCCTTGCATGTAGGTTCCCGCATCACCTGAATTGGAGATGCGGGGGAAGAGATGCAACGCAGCCCCTGCTGGTCACCCGTGGACCGCAGCGTCTACGTTTGCTTCGTTTAGGGAGAGGCACAGGTCGCAGAGCGTGCAGGTTTTGCAGGCGGACAGACCTACGGATGCCCGGCCGTACCGTGGCCAGATCTGATCAACAAGCCTCCGGTTCCGCCACTGCTCTGGGGTTAGAAAAGGCCCTCTTGAGAGAGCCCCTGCTTCGTGGTTCGAGCTGCCCGGGGTGCACATCATCTTCTGTGACAATAGCCCTGGGGCACGCTACATGAGCAGCTCGTGTTTCACAGAAAAGTGAGCTGGCCTCAATTCCAGGAAGCTGATGTGAAGTCTCGTGATTAGGGTCCTCCCTGTTCACCCGAGAGGGGCATGGCGCGCTTGCTTGCTTAGCTATATTTGCAGAGCACGCATTTTTACTAATGCGTACACCGCGCAGGGCATGGCTGCCTTAAAGGGGCCCAAGAGGTGTCAGGAGAGCATGAGGGTCACTCCCTGACCCCGTTGAGAACTCTCTGGACAGAAGCGTATTGAAGAGACACGCTTCCCCGAGGGCCATGCCTTGACTAGAATGGTGACGACCCGTACACCCAGAAATACGGTAATCTGTGGTGGAATCAGAGTGCTTTTCTGCAGTTTTATGAAGGAACTGAAAGCCTCCTGATGAGAGGTCGTTATTTAAGGGTGCAACTGGGCTCCTGCACTGAGCTTGGTCACCTATTTCACATCCACCGATTGTGTGTGGCCTGTTGGTTTCACAGGCTGGAGAGCCTATCTCAGTTTGAGCTCCTAGAGCCTTAACATTTTTCTGCTCAGCACCTACAGACCGGGACCAATTCACGAGGTCCAGACTCTCTTGGGCACAAGGAAAAATTATCCGAGTCGGCCAGAGTGCATTGTTTGTATTGTGACGACATTTGTTGACAATTTCTGCAGGATTACTGACGTCTTCCCTTTCAGCATGTGTGCACGGCCTGGGCTTACAGGCGGCTGCAGCGCCCCCGTGGACCGGTGCAGCCAATTGCCGCGATGCAGTTGGGGGCCATGACAGGCTGTTGTCCTGACCTCCGTGTTCAGCCGACACGCCCTCCGGGCATGCGGATGCGCTGTGAGCTCGGAGGGTTTGTGTATTGCCGGCCCCCCGAGCTCCTGTGGCGCGAGGGGTGAATATGTGACTCCCCCCGTCTGGCCGTATGTGAGCTGGTCTGCCCGCCCGCGGACGCCACGAGGTCTGTCTGCTGCAGACAGTCCCGGGGCACCCCACTGGGGTTCATTGTTCTGACCTGGCACCCCGTGCACCGCGAGGGAGGGGGTGGCAGCCCTCTCCCTTCATAGCGACTGTCTTTAAAAAGGTTGCTGTGTTGTTGTTCATCATCATGATTTTTTTTTTTTGAGTCAAGAACCAAGGCAAACTGTTCTTTGGTACCTTTATTTTTATGTTTTGTGCAACAACATTTTGTCTTTATTTTACACACAGTAGAACACTCATGTTTCGTGCATACATTAATGTCACCAGCTTTTCGTAACTTTTTACAACTAAAGTCTGGGTAGAAATAACCAGGTTCCTATACACCGTGGGCGGATGAACCAGCAAAACTGTGAAGAGGGCCTGTTTCGTCAGGCCTGCTTCTGTCTCCCATCACGGTGCGTCGAGGAGGTTCTCGGCGGGACCGCTTGGCAAGGAACAAATCTGTTCCTGCTCCAGGACTGACCGGCCTGAGGTGGACCTGCTGGGGGTCTCTGCCGCTGCTCCCTGTCGTAAGCTGGCCTCTTCTGCAAGGACGACGTGTGGCTGAGCGGTGTCGAGGTTGCACGGGTCTGCTCCCGCTGGTGTCTCTTGGGTGGGAGGGGGGGGGGATGTTTTTCTTGGCATCCCCTCATGGAGGGCTTCAGCCTGTTTTCGCCTCTGCTCCAGCTTGCGCTGGATCTGGTCCAGAGCCTTCGCGAAGAGTCCCGTCAGCTCGATCGAGTGGTGCAAAAAGGGAAACCGCAGATGACGCTGGGCAATGACCACCTCAGCCATGCATCTGTGCGATGGCTGCCGTCCCCATCATGTGGAGCACAAAGTCAGTGGCCCTACGGGCTTCCTCCAGCACCTCAGTCGCAGCCTGTCTGTCTGTTGTTACCTGGAGCTCCTGCAACTTCACTGTCAGGTATGCCTGCATCATGGTAGAGGCGTTCATTGCACGTGCCGCAAGGCCCTGAGCTCTGTAACACTTTTCGAGCTGTGCAGCTGAAGCTCGGCAGGCTTTGCTAGGCAAAGTTGGTTTTGTGCCAGAAGATCTGGGGGCCGGGTGAGACACCAGCGTGTCCTCCACCTGTGGCACGTTGGCGATTTCCGCTGCTTCCATTCCAGCCACGTCGAGGAACTGGAAGAGTGGCAGCAGCATGGGAGCCCTGGGTTCAGCCCAGGTGCAAGTAAGTTCCGTGAGGAAATCCGGGAAGATGGGCATCCTGTGCCTCGTTGTCGACTGCTGCTTGGCATCAAAATAATTCCCTGCCAACCTCGTGACCTGTTGAAGAGGTGGAGGTTCTGGCCACGGGATCTGTAGCACATCCGCCGCTCTGCGACACAAGTCGAACAAGGCGGGGATCAATGTATCTGTCTCTCGTTGTCAGCTTCATCACCAGAAATTTCACCTGAGGCTGTTAGCGAGATCTCATCCACGTTCACCATGCCTCGAGTGTCAAATTCAGCTGTCGAGTCCCCGATGGGAGCCGCCATGTCCAAGCTGTCCCCCCATTCGACCTGTCCACTGTCTTCCAGATCCATGTTCTCGAGCTCCGGCGTGGGAATGAGAGCTTCTGTGAGATCCGGGTCTATTGGCACCGCAGCGGCGCCCATGGCTTTCGCCACGATGTCCATGCGGCGTCTCCTCACCGCCTCCAGCATCTGGCTGCAGTGTGGACAGGAGTCGGGAGCGTCCAACGCCGTTTTTGCGTGCAACATCCCCAGGCAGACAGGACAGGCCTCGTGGGTGTCCGTCGCCGACAGGGAATATCCGCAGCCGCCGGGGCAGGCGCGCGAGGAGGGACTCGCTGGCCTGCTGGCCTTTTTTGGAATTCTAGGTTTTCGCTTTCCCTTCTCGGGAGCCATGGCAGAGAAGAAAAGAGCAAGTTGTCTTAAAATCCTTGTCCGAGACGTCTCTTCCGTCGCGTCGCTTTCGCTGGCTAGCCTGCTACTCATTAGCAGGGTAGCGATGTGACGCAGTTAGCGCCATTGAGCGAAGCAGCTGTAGAGAGAAGAGAAGAAAACTTTGAGGTTAAAGAAAAAAGCGCTGGACTAGCTTTTGCCAGCCCAGCAATATGCAGGAAATTTCTCTGTACGCTCAGCGTAGGGAGCGAGCTCACCTCTAACGAGCGATGTGTCTACAGAGAAGTCCCACAAAGTTCAGGTTTAAGGGAGGTGAAGGGCATTATAGGAGATTTTTATTAATGAAAAGTGCCGTATAAATTGAATTCATTATTATTATTTTTAAAAAGAGACCGATGGATGGGCGCTAGCGTCTTAAGTACCCAGAGGGCGGGGCCTCTGGGGTGACGCTGACGCCCACTGCCGTAAAGGCGTGAATGTATTCCTTCAGGTAATCGCGCGGGGGGCGCAATTCCCATAGCAATAGTGTTGCACCGAGTGAACCTGACTGATAAAGGGAACCAAAGGATTTTCATAAAGTAGATGAGTCATAAACACATAAAACAAATGGATTTAAACAATGAATAAGCAAGAATGCAATGCTGTTTTTCCACACAGCCAGAGTTTAGTTTGATTTTTAAACATATTGAATCTGGTTACAGACTTTTAATTGACAGGGAGTGACTTCCAAACTGTGGATCCTCTCACTTGTGGTTCTACGAAAAGGAGCAGTTGCCATTTAAAGCCTCTGATAGATCTGCTGTAGCCCTGCAGTTTCTGTGTACATTTGTTTGATCGTTTGGGTACAAGTCCATTTACAGTATTTTCTGGTGTATAGGTCGCACCTGTGTATAGGTCGCATTGTCCAATTATCACCAATAGATTGGAAAAATCCCTAGATAGGTCGCACTGGTGTATAGGTCGCACCTACGTTTAGCTCTGCTGCAAATGTCTGCCACAGGAGCGCACAGCAAGGCTTTTAAGAAGATTAACACTTAAAAACAATTATTTGTTTGATAAAAATTATAGCAAATATATGTCTGAGCTGAACTTTTCCTTAATAAATGAACGTAATTGTGAAATGAGCTGGATTTAAAAATGTGTTTCACCAAAAGTGATAACAAGCCATATACAGGTAGTCCCCGAATTACGAGCGCTCTGATCTGCGAGGTTCCAGACTTACGAGCTGGCGAATTTTTGGAAAAAACGCAAAAAATACTGAGTTTTCATGTGTTTTTTCACCACAGTTAGTTAGCTAAACATATGGACACACGTTTCCGATCATTTTTATGCACTCATAAGCAGTTTTTTGATGAAAAACGAGTGTTTGTAGTCGCGCTAGCGAAACCGTTCCAATTTACGAGCGAAATTCCGGACTTACGAGAGACATGGCAACCGTTCCAAATTACGAGATTTCCGGTTTACGAGCGCCTCGTTGTAACGGATCTCGCTCGTAAATCGGGGAATACCTGTACAGTATAGGTCGCACCAGAGTATAGGTCGCAGGCCTTGGAAAAACCATAAAAAGGTGCGACCTATACACCGGAAAATACGGTAACCATCTGAAGATCAATTATTTAAAAAAAACTGTAATTTTTAAAACTGGAAAATTCTAGAATACCAAACTTAGCTAAAATATTACAGTGATAAAATCTGATTGGCTTTTGGTATAAAACCTTCAAGGCCTGATTGTGGAGACTTTCCAATGGTTTAAGTGTAGTTTGGTGACCAGACAGTACAGTATTTCCATAAGACAAATGTGAAAGAATCATTGAGTTGAAGAACATGTCTGCACAATGACATGTCAAACATTTTCTAATTATTTTTAAATGATTTAAATTGAAATATATTTTTCTATTTTTGGTTCATGTCTGTGAGCATCGATTCCAGACAGTCAGTGCCTCACCTGTCACAAAGCTCACCGCAAGTCACTGATCAGAGTACAACAAAGTTTAGGTCAATATCCAATTAAATACTTTTTTGTTGTTGTTTTTTTAAGGTCAGTTAGCTGTGACGGCCATCTTGGAACAAGTTTACTTTCAAAAGTCTCAGTTGTTCACGTACATCCAATGAGTACTTCATAAGTTTCATCAATATTTGTCCAGTGATACATAAAATATTTTGCTAACAGACAGCCACATGGGCCTTTTGTGATATAACCCTCGGCAGCCCCTCCCTTCCATAAAATAATCGAATGAAAAGTTTTACAACCGAATTGAATTAAAAACAGAACAGAGGTCATTTGTTGTCTTTTTTCCATAACTGGTGCATTATTTATCACATTTTAACTGCTTCTACTGTAAACAAAGAAATCAGAAGATGTTATGGATTTAGCAGCTGTAGGTAAATTATGAGTAGTTGTGTCTTTTTGTGTCAGAATGGTGTTTTTCCGGCATTAAGTAAAAACTGCTTGTGTTCAAAATGGTTGTTTGGAGGCCTCAGAGGTCAGAGGTCACTCACTGCCAGGGACGGTGTGCCAGGCTCCTCCGTTGATGATGTTGTTGTGCACCTGGAAGTCCTCGTAGTGGCACATGCGGCGGTCAGGGTTGGCCAGCACCAGGTGAGTCGAAGCGTAGACGGTGGCCAGCCAGCGGAAGAAGGCGTCGTCTGCAGTGGGGGTGTTTTCCTGGGGGGCCCAGTCACGGGTGCAGTCGAAGGGATACGTAACAACCAGCTCTCCACCGTGGAGGTTGGCACTGAGCACGAAGGGAATATCCTGCATCCAGCTGATGACGGCTCGTGTCTCTGGTGCAACCTGAGCAGGACAGAGTTCTCGTTGCAAGTCAAATAAACACTCAAATAAAATAAAATACTCCCCCGACCAACAACATCAAAATGTGGGTGCAAAAGGTGAAATACCCACACCTGCCTTCAGAGCGCTGTCATACTTAAGAAAAGCACCAGACGGCCCAAAGTCAAGTTATTTTTAATAAAACATGTAAAAAGCTGCTCCTCCTTACTGTGGCGTCTTCCTGAGTGTAGTATTCTGGGATGGGGATGTAGTGGTTGGAGACTTTGGATTTATCGGCTGCGTTTTCTTCAGCGTCCCACATGATGTTGTTGAGGTCTGGAAAGTTATGATTCAGATCGATTCCTTCAAAGCTGTATCGTCCGTCAGCCCAGCCGGCCAGTTCTGAGCCCTGCAGCACATCAACACATCCCAAACCACACGTTACAGTGGATGAACTTGGAGGAGAATGTATTACACACACTCGTGTCTTCTAGTACACACAGATGTGCAAAAACATCACTGCGGCATTTCGCCTTCGAGCACTGTTAATAAACCTCCTGAAGTATCAGCCACCTTCTCATGAGCTACTTCATATCCATCAGGGTTCATGGAGGGCAGAAGGTGAATTCTTGTTTCAGTGACCAGTCGTACGACACGCTGGTTGCCCTTTTTGTATTCTTTGCACATGTACTGCATGAGGTTCAGGACCAGCTCTCGCCCGAGGGCCTCGTTTCCATGCATCCCTGCCACGTAGCGGAACTCGGGCTCACCTGCCGAAAGGAGAAAAGGGTCACTTTACTCGCCAGGAAACAAATGAGAAAATATTTTATTAGCTCAGCGTGTGAGTAACACAGGAACTCAACAATGTGAACTCTGAGTCAGCACACTGTTGAGTTCCTGCTTCTTCTTTTCTCCAGGTGGGTTTCATTGTGTTACTTCTGCAGAATCTGTGCATCAAAACGTTCAGTTCATTCAGGAGATGAATGCCTCCACCTCTGCTTTTCTCCTTTTCCAAATACATGTACCGGTATTTACTTTAATTACAAATACTTTCCCCATACATTTCCCTCACATAAACACTGAGCTTTACTTTTAAATGGTAAATGGAGCTTATTTATATAGCGCCTTCCAGCCCCCTCTGAAGAGCCCCAAAGCACTTTACAATACGAGCCATCTACCCATTCATACACACATTCATACACCATTAGTGGTAGCCTGCCTTGTAAGGCGCTATCCAGACCTACCGGGAGCAACTCAGGGTTAAGTGTCTTGCCCAGGGACACAACGACACATGGTGGGCGGATGCGGGACTCGAACCTCCGACCTTCCGATTGGGGGTCGACTGCCATTACCACTGTGCCACGGCCGCCCCTAATTTCTTATCCCCTAATTTTTTAATTTCTCACACAGATATTTTAGTTTTTTGCAAGCCTTTTGGAGCTTTTATCTTTTAATTAACATGTTGCTACTTTTATCTATCGTTTGGCTATTTTTAGCTTTTAACTACCCTTTTGTCATTTTAGCTTTTGGTACTTTTAGAAAAATATTTAGCTACTTTTTGATTTTAGCTAATGTTTTCATAGATTTAACTTTTAGATGGCTCTTTGTTACTTTTAGCTAATATGTTGTTACGTTTAGCAATTGTTTTGCAACTATTAGCTTTTATCTAACATTTTGCAAATTTTATTTAGCTGTTTGCTATTTAAAACTTTTAGCTTCTCTTTTTTTGTTGTTGCTACTTTTAGCTACTTTTTGACTTTAGCTAGTGTTTTACCACTTTTCTCTTTTACCTAGCATGTTTAGCATTAATTTTGAGTTCAGCTGTTAGCTATTATTTTGTTACGTTTGGCTTTTAGCTAGTTCAAAACATCAAAGTTCATGCTCAGTAATCCAGGTACAAGTCCAACAATGTTCAGTCAGGTCATCTGGATGGTTTCTTTTTTTTTTTTTTTTTTTGCTAAGATGTTTTATCTTTCATCCAAAGGACTTCTTCAGTCCTTTCAGGATTATTGAGCATGAACTTTGGTGTTTTGAACTGTTTTGGCATGTCTGCTTCTGAGGAGTTGACAGGGGAGAGGGCAGGCCCCAGAAACCACCTTCTTATCAGCAAACTTGTTTTTTCCACTATGGGAGTGTGGTATTTGTGGGACTCCAGTTTGTTTGTGGCTCCTCAGACTGAAGAAGTCCTTTGGATGAAGGATGAAACGTCTCAGCATAAAAAAAGAAACCGTCCAGATGATCTGAATGAACATTGTTGGCTTTTAGCTAGTGTTTTACTACTTTTAGCTTCTGGCTAGTGTTTTTCCTTTCTTAATTTATAGTTAGCCTTTTGCTACGTTAATCTTTTAGCTAGATTTTTGCTGCTTCTTGCTTTTAGCTAATGTTTTGCATTTTTAACTTTTGGCTTTTTTTTTTTTTACTCCTTTTAGCTTCTGTTATCTTGTTTTGGTTTTAACAACTCAGTTTTGACTTTGTCACACATTTTAATAAAGTCATTTCTCAGAATAAACAGCATTTTTGCAGAACATACATTTTTCCAGTTATGATGTTTGTTTTCTTCACTGGAAAAAGGCGTTGCTTTTCTTGGATCAGATACTTTGTATTAATAAAATATGTGGAGTTGGGCCGACTCAACAGCCGACATTCCTGAGCATAAAAACTGCACTTGATAAGAGTTTCACTGTGGCTTATCTTCCTGATTTGACATCAGGGTCATGTTTACCCATGAAGCTGCTCAAATACTGTACAGCTGTTGATGCTAATGAAAGAAGGAATTTCTCAACCTCTCCTTTTGGGGCTGGACATTTTGTAAATAAGTTTCTGACATCTGCCTGAACAGAAAGCAGGTTAATCCCCTTCACTCTTCATTTATTTGTGCTTTTTGGCACACGTGAAGAAACGTTAGCTCACATCAACCTAAGAGTCTGGATATAATATCAAAAGAAATCAAAATGTTTGTTTTTACAAGGGGCGCCTGCTCTAGGACAGCATTCCTTGTGAGGTCGTCGAAAGGTCAAACTTTGTTGAACTGAGCCTCCAAACAGCTGAGCTCAGAGTAACATGAGCTACATGGTGAACTCTGGTCCAGAGATGTCTTCATCTGAGGTTTTAACTCAGCTTGAGCACATGAAGGAGAAACATTTAACTCTTCTCACCAAATTCATGTTTGCCAGGGTTGTCTGATATCTCCATGACGTAGAGTTTGAGGCCCGTGTAGCTCTTCCCTATCGTGTAGATGCGGGTGATGTCTGGACAATCCTCAGCCACAGACTTCATGAGCTGTAGAGTTATAAACACAGACGCATTTAAGTCAGGGCTCTGCAGCTTTACAATCAAAATAAACCTGTCTTGTCTTTTCAATCACTGAATACAATATGTTCTGAGTTAAAATGTAAGAAGTGTGACCATTAACTAGCAGCCCTTGAGCCACTTCCAGCCTTTTTATTGTCAGTGTGTGTGGTGATCGTTGCACGAGAAGTTTGAAATAGAAATAACTGTGTAGGCCTTTCTTTGCACAACAATGCATAAAAGCAAAAATTTGTAAAACAGTAGGCAAAAGCTATACCGTAAAATGAACCGTTTTTGTTTTTTGGCTGCTCCTTCTGCAGGGGTCTCCACAGAAAGCAAACTTGTATAAATCTGGCAAATGTTTTACGACAGATGCCTTTCTTGACACAACTGGGCTCGAACCTGTAGCCTCAAGATTATGAAGCTGCAGCATTGACCACCGTAGTTCTAAAAGCTAAAATAATAATAGCCTAATTAGGGCTGGGCCATATCATATCGTTACCGGTAATACCGGTATAAAAAGCTTGCCTGGGCAAAAAAGTAATATCATGATATGCTAATTTCATGACGTAATACGTCAGGGCACCCCGCCCCCTTACCCGAGCGCTTCAAACAACTGCGCACCTCCACTCAACAGTCTGTACTGGTGTAAAACGCTAATTAGTTACTGCTAAAATGTTAAAAACAACGCGCGCGCGTCTCAACTTCTCTCCCCCCTAATCTGCAGCCGGCACAGACAGCTCAAATGTCCCCCCCCCTCCCCTGCCCCGCTCCGCTCCGAGCAGCCGCGGTGCTGCATGTCTTTCGCTGTAAATTCTACAAACACGCGCGGCTCCACAGTCACTCCATCAGAGACAGATCAGTTAAAAAAATGAATCAGAGGAATGACACGTTGCTGCATGAACAGATGAAGCTGAAACACGAACAAGTTTCAGGGTCAGCTGATCAACTTGTAGAAGTTACAACTCATTTAAAGGCAACATATAATTTGTTGTATGTTTCATTTATGCTCAAAAAATCTTAAGCTTCATTTTATTTAGGCTAGTTGTTTTAGGAAACTACACCTGCACTTTAAAAATGATTGTTATTTAGATTGAAAAAGTCTGCACAAAATATAGATTAAAAAAAAACACCACAAAAACTAAAGTGCAGGTGTAGTTTTACTTGGAGACTAAATACTTTACTAAATAAAGTAATTTCAGTAAAATTACCCCTTGTTGTTTTTTAAAATTTTATATAATACTGCAAAGCAACATGTTCAAGTTAATTTTGTCAAATAAATACATTTGTTTTTTTTGGGTTATATCACGAAATTTATCGTTATCGTGATAATACTCTGAAATATCACGATATAATTTTAGAGCCATATCGCCCACCCCTAAGCCTAATGCCATAATTGCCAAATTGTAATTACAAATTCAATTTCACAGATCTTTATGTAAAGTTAAATTTAACAGAGCTAGAATTAACATAAACATATAAAGGTTGTCCCCGACTTACGAGCGCATCGACATACGAGGTTCCGGACTTAGGAGCGACTAACGAACAGTAAAGTTGTACAGAAAATACAGCACTAGTATGTGTTTTTAGATGAAAGTGTGTTAGCTAACAGTTTGTAAACAAAGTTCTGTGCATGTTTATGAACCAGTATGTACGTTTGTGTTGAAAAACGGGTGTTCGGCGCAGCGCTAGCATACATTTTCCGACTTACGACCAAAAATCCGGACTTACGAGCGACACGTGTTTCGGGTTCCGACATGCAAATTTTTGTCTTACGAGCGATTTGTAGGAACGGAACTCGCTCGTAAGTCGGGGACCACCTGTATACATATGTGTGTGTGTGTGTGTGTAAAATGTATAAGCAAAAATTAGCAAAACAGTAGCTAAAATATGAAAATAGCTCAACTAAAACTTATGTGCTAAAATTCAGCTAAGATTTGAAATCCTCATATTTTTTCATTGAAACACAAAAAGTTATCTGTAAATATTTTTTCCGTCTAAAAGCTACAAATACCAAAGCTCACGGGTGAACTGCACATTTTGAAACCTGAATGGTTAAAAGTATAAATATCCTACAGAAGAGATGCCAAAATAATGCACAGAGGAAATTAAAAATGGACAGCGTTAGCGTTGAGTCTAAAATATGCATATTTGGTGAACACTGATTTCTTGTTGTTTTTACATAAAACACTCATTTACTTTATTAAAGAAAAGTATACAGTGACAAGAAAAATATCAAATTTAACTACTTTAACTGTAATACTGCTTCAAAGGTAAGTTTTAAACTTGAATTCTTACTGTTATCACAATAATTTAACATATTTTAGCAGAACACCTTATTTGAATGCATCTCAATTCTGAATTTGTTACAAAACATTGAGTTCTCCATCTCAGCAGCCTGCCTGAACCCTACTCAAAAAGTCTTATTTTCTAGAAAGATCACATGGTGGGGCTAAAAGTTGGATCAATAATGTGCCTAACAGGATAACAAGCTACGATACTAGCATGATTTGATGAATATGTTTTGCTCATTTCATTATTAAAAACAAGACAGAGGTTTCAGTTTTTGGACCTGAGCATTTTAGGAATAATTTTTTTCAGTCTTTCACTTTTTCTGGCATTAATCAGGCCCTCCAGCTCTAATGTTAAAAATCTTGGTGTTATTTTTTATCTTGGCATGTCTTTTATCTCCCACATTTAAAACGGTACTAGAACGGTCTTCTTCCACCTGCGTAACATCACTAAAATTAGAAACATTTTATCTAAAAATGATGCAGAAAAACTGGTTCATGCATTTGTCATGTCTAGACTGGACTATTGTAATGTTTTATTAGCTGGGTGTCCAAATACTTCTTTAAAACGTCTTCAGTTGATCCAAAATGCTGCTGCCAGAGTCTTAACTGGAGTTAGTGGGAGATATCATATCTCTCCAGTTTTAGTTTCTCTCCACTGGCTCTCTGTCAAATCCAGGAATATAATTCAAAATCTTACTTCTAACCTACAAAGCTCCCAACAACCTAGCTCCATATTACAGATCTTATTGTTCCATATTTTCCTAACAGAGCACTTCTCTCTCAGACTGCAGGTTTACTTGTGGTTCCTAGAGTTTCCAGCAGCAGAATGGGAGGAAGATCTTTCAGTTTTCAGGCTCCTCTCTTGTGGAACCAACTTCCAGTTTCTGTCAGTGAGGCTGACACATTGTCCAGTTTCAAGACTGGACTTAAGACTTTCCTTTTTGATAAATCCTATAGTTAGGGTCAGCTTGGGTTTCCTGAGCTGTCCCTTATCCTATGCTGCTATAGGCTTAGACTGCTGGAGGACAAACTGACCACACTTTCACTCTGCTGCTGTCTTTACTTACTTTACTAAACCTGTTTTGTATTTGTATTTTTTCTATCCTTGACATACTTTTATTTGTCTTTCTTCCATTAGGGGGTACACCTGCACCTACACCTGGACCTACATTCTGTGTTCGTTTGTCTCTCCTTCCTGTCCTCTCAAATCAGCTGGTCAAAGCAGATGGTCACTTGTCCTGAGCCTGGTTCTGCTGGAGGTTTCATTCTTTTAAAAGGGAGTTTTTCCTTTCCACTGTCTCCTTTGTGCTTGCTCAGGATGGGAGACTGCAATGACGTGAAGATTCAATGAGTCTGCTGGTTTCCTCAGAGAACTTTACTCATTGATTCTTATGAAAATGTTTCTGTTCAGTGACCTGAGACAACTTCTGTTGTGATCGGACACCAGTATATAAACTGAACTGAATTGAATTATTACTGTCATTTACCCAGCCACCTATTTTCCTGGAAACTGTCAAACCAACCTTTTCCATTGTGGTTATAAATAATAATAATTTTTCAGTTGTTTTTATTTTGTCTAGCTGCTGCAGAGAAACCAGAGCTGCACGTGGCCCTGGAGCCCTGATTGAGGAGGTTAAGTCTGAGAAAATGTGTAAATAGAGTGAGTAAACCTCTGGTGTCAGCTTCATGAGGTTTACGTGAGCCTCCTCTAACCTTTCTCATCTCTTTGTAGTTGTGGTGTTTGAAGTCCAGATCATCTTTTGATCCTTTTTCTTGCTCTGTGGAATAAATGTCTGCTGAACCTAGAGAAACATAAAAACATCATGAGATTCCCGCAGTGTGGCTTTTTTTCCTTTTTTTTTTTTTTTTTTGCGGGCTGACAGAAACAATAATTAGAAGTGTTGCTTTGAAAGTAAAGTGTACAAATGATGACTAACTGTGTCTCTGCATGGCTAAACGTCTGCTCACCGTCAGCACGGCAGCCAAGAATCTCAGCCCTGAGGCAGATGGTCCCGTTGGAGTACCAGGTCTGGGGGTTGATGCGAATGAAGCGGGCCACGGTGGGGACTGGAAGAAGCCCAAGAACGGGAGTCTCTGGATTCTGGTTGCCTTGAAAAATCTGTACAATTTTGTGTGATTTAAAACAGGTTTAAACATTTTACTGCATAGAATATTACTTTGCCATAGCCAAAGTGGTTCAAAACACCAAAGTTCATGCTCAATAATCCAGGAAAAAATCCAATAAATTTCAGTCAGGTCCTCTGGATGGTTTCTTTTTTTTGTTGTGACGTTTCGTCCTTCATCCAAAGGACTTCATCAGTCCAAGGAGCCAAACAAACTGAGTTTCACAGTTCTGAGTCCCAGAACTTTGATGTTTTGAACCAATTTGGCTATGGCTGCCTCAGATGAGTTGACGGGGGAGAGGGCGGGCCCCAGAAACCATCTTATCACCAGCAAACTGATCGGCCCACTATGTGAGTGTGCTCCTTCTGGGACTGAGTTTGTTGTGTCTCCTCGGACTGATGAAGTCCTTTGGATGAAGGACGAAACGTCGCAACAAAAACAAGAAACTGTCCAGATGAGCTGACTTAACTTTGTTGGATTTTTTACTTGGATTATTGATCTTGAACTTTGATGTTTCCACCCTGATTTCACAGTTGCGTTGGTTTTTACAGGTACAGATCATTTTCCTAATCTACAGAAAGTCCTTACCGCCTCTTCTGTCCCGTTCATGCACATCTGCCAGTTTACAGAGTCATTACTCAGCTGAACTTTGTAGGTTTCGACCCAGTCCCAACTGTAACAGAGACCAAAAAGACAGTGAGTAGATGGCACTTGGTCTTTATTCCGAAATGTAAGTGAAAAGCAAATCTCCACAGCATTGAACATTTTTAAATTGGTCATTGTTTTTAAAGCTCAAATGTGCTACCAGACACCAAGTTAGTAGGATTTACAGATATATATTTAGGCCGGGTATGGTTGTAACATGGGGAGAGTTGTAACACCACTAATTCCACCAATCACAGAAAAAGTATGAGTCATATGATCATTCAATTCCTCCCTGATCCCACATGGTGATTGCCACGCTTTGAAACAAATGTACGCAGATTCTATAAAGAAAAAAACTGATTTTGAGGTATGAAAGTAGCCTACATTTTTGAACCAAGACTATATTTTGTTTAGTAATTATACTATTGCAGATAAAACCCTATGAACTATATTACATTGAATTGTAGCTTCTCAGGCAAAATATGATGCATTTCCCCTGCTAATTTCAAACCATCATGCTAATACAGCTTGCTAAACAATGGCTGCCAGGGATGGGGATGGTTGTAACACATCTTTAAAAAGTATTACAACCACCCCCTGACATACAACTAAAAACAAATTACTTGATTTTTAATAATTTTACAGAATGCCTAGGCAGTCGAAAAGAAAGACAGACAGAGATGTGCCTGCAAATGTTTAATGCTTGGATGGAAATGAATCCTGCCATTACGATGATAATATATCATATATATCATATATATCATGTACATCATATATATCATATATGGTATTCCAAGTGTTGTGAAGTCTGCTCTGCCTGTAGCTGCAACACCCAAAAACATTCAAGCTGGTTTCCAACAGGTATTTGACTGGCGGCACAGTGGTGCAGTTGGTAGAGCTGTTGCCTCTCAGCGAGCAGGTCGCTGGTTCAAATCCCAGCCTGGGGCATTTCTGGGTGGAGTTTGATATACTGATGCACCAGTGAAGCAAGCACTGATGGAGAAAGAACAGAGAAGAGGAAGCAAAAATGTAAGAAAGAGTATCTCAGGAAAGAATAAAGGAAAAGGAGAGAAAGCCCACCAAGAAAATGTTGAAAGCCATTACTGAGACCTCACGATGAAAACTGTTGTGTTGTCTGTGTGGAGCCATTATGGAACTCAAAGCCAAAGGAATTGTGGGTAAAATGTGCCTTATACAGTTTCTGAGCCCAACAAGCCTGCACTCCAGTGTTACCTACATTCATTTGTCACCATTGTGACTCTGATTAAGAATAAAGGCCTACACATATTAGACATTGTTTTTATTTGACCTAATGTTCTTTACATAGGTACAGTAGAGGCATAAATATTGTTAAGGAAGTTTGTTCTAGTAGTCCTACACTAATTTACATAGGCACACACGCCTGTTACAACTTACCCCAGCATGCGTTACATCCACCCCGGTAGTGGGGTAGGTTGTAACAAAGGAAAACCGTCTATTTGACATTAACTCACAAGGTCTGTGATAATCTTGAAGAGGTCTGAATTGTTGCCGTTTGTAGAAGACAAATGTGTGTACTTTGTGTAAAAGTTACAGGCACTGAAGCAAAAAGTGTTACAACCATACCAGGTCTCCCCTATTTTGATTTTTGTGTTTTCTTGCATTTAGAGTGGTGACACTACCTGACCTCCAAATGGAGTTTCGGCCCTGCAGGATGACTCCAGTAAACAAAGTGGGATGGATGGCATCCACTTCAAGCCACTGGTGCTGGTCCTTATAGTCGGCACACCAAGCTCCATCGTACAGGTCCCCATCTTCAATGCCAGACTGAAAACAATGGATGTCATAGGATTTATATATACAGTATATATTTTTGTCATCTCCAGAAGGCATGAAAAAGCTCCCATCTTGGTGTGTATGGAGCATTCCATAAGAGTCTGCTGTTGACCTAATTTTAAAGTAATTGAAAGCTGCAGAACAGGAAGGTGAGATGATGAATTATGATTTCCACCAGAAGGGTGGAGGTCAAAGGGTGGATGCGATCCATGATTGCTGTGGACAACTGGACGCTCAAAGGTTGTTCAAGCTAGAAATGTATTCATAGTTCAGGAGGTTAAACCTTGCAGACAGTGTAATGAGACCTGGTCCTCAAACATTTCACCTGGTGAAATAACCGCTAAATAAGTAAGTTACAGTAGTTAGTAAGTACTGTAAGTAAGTACCGGTAAGTAAAAGTAAGTATGTAAGTAAAAGTAAGTAAGTAAAAGTAAGTAAATAAGTACTGTAAGTAAGTAAGTAAGTAAATAAGTACGTAAATAAGTAAATTATTAAATAAGTAAGTAAATAAACTAGTGAGTAAATATGTAAGTATGAATGTAAGTAAGTAAGTAAGTGAGTAAATAAGTGAAGTAATTATGTAAGTAAGTAAGAAAAAGTAAATACAGGCAACTAAGTAAGTAAGTAAGTAAGTACCATAAGTACAAAGTAAGTAAGTAAATAAGCAAGTAAGTAAGTAAGCAAAAGTAATTAATTAAATAAGCAAGTTAATAAGTATGGTAAGTGAGTAAATAAGTCAGTAAATGTAATTAGGTCAATAAGTAAGCAAGTAAGATGTTAAAAGTAAGTTAGTAAAATTAAGTAAACATAAGTAAAAGTAATTAAGTAAGTAAGTACATAAGTAAGTAAAAGTAAGTATGTAATTAAGTAAGTAAGTATGTACGTAAGTAAGTAAATAATTAAATAAGTAAAAGTGAGTAAACAAATAAGTAATTTAATAACAAAGTGAGTAAATAAGTAAGTTAAAATAAGTAAAAGTAAACAAGCAAGTAAAAATAAACAAGTATGTAAGTATATAAGTAAGTCAGTGGTGTCAAAAGTATTCACATTCATTACTCAAGTAGAAGTATAGATACTGGGATTTAAAAATACTTCTGTAGAAGTAGAAGTATCAACTCTAGCTTTTTACTCAAGTAAAAGTAAAAAAGTGCTGGTTTCAAAACTACTTAAGAGTATAAAAGTAAAAGTAGCGTAAGAAAGAGCAACAACAAAGACAAATGCTTAGGCCGCACCACACATACTATTGTATACAACCCCACCTCCCCCACAAAAATCATTTTTTTAGACTAGATTATATTATATTGCTTAAAAGGCCTGGATTGGACTTGGAAAAATCGTATTTGTCGTGTTCAAACTATCAGGAAATATCTGATATGGGTTGCATGGTGCAAAGAAAAAAAATCGCATTTGCCTGCAGTGTGAACGTAGTCTATGAAGTAAATCTTTGTTAAGTTCAGTGAAAACTCTGACAGAAAGAAAATATGTTTTAAATCTGAATAAAAAAGAGAAACAATGTTAGCAAGCAAACCCAGAGCATGTAGCTAGTTCCATGGCTAGTACCTCCTAACCATAGAAAACATTATACAACATTAGTATGTTACTAGGTCACTAGAAGTCAGTAATCAACTGATAAAAAAAAAAAACTTTCAGCTTACCTCAATATGTTTTTTCAGATTAGATGGAGAGTTTTTGAAAGCCATTAGCTCATTGTACTTGGGTGCGCAGAGCTTGCAGCGCATACGAAAAGAGTTGTTTTTGTATCCAACCATTTCAAAAAAATCTTCGAGGTACGGCCAGGGATGTACATGGATCGGCTGGTCTTCTTGGCTACCAACCTCCTCGCTGGTGCTTGATTGTGACATTTCCTTCGAGTTCTCTTCAGTCTCTGCCACGGACATTTTCAAGCTACTCTGCTGCGACCACAGACCTGCTCTGGCGCGTGACGTGATGTGTCATCATGTTCAGGTGCGATGGATCGCATACAAACCAATAAGGTGTCGGAATGCTATAAGTTTAAACTTCTCATCCAACCACAATCGATTTCACTCTATCCGGATGGCGCAATTTCTCTGGACAATTTTTTTTTTAACATGACTAGCTCAATGAAAAAAAAAAAAAACGGCAAACTGAAAGAAAAGTAACAAGATACAAGATACAAGAGCTTTTATTAACATTGCACCAGTTTCCGGAGCCTCGGTGACCGGCCCTGGGGCTACGTCGGTGCAGCGGGCTCCGGCGGGGGCCTGTGTATTGTCGCTGTTGACCCCGGGGGGTCATTGTGTGTGGTCCCTGGTGGGGTTCGTCCGGTTCTTCCACTTGGTCGGATCTGGGGAGTGGACGAGTGGCTCGTCCTGTTCGGGTGGTCCTGGGGACTCTGGGCTCGGGGTCCTTCCTGGGGTCTTGGGCTTTGATCGCCCCTTCGTCTGTCTCGGGCTTTGGGGGGACGGGTCTCTGATGCTTCACAGTCGCTACTAAATGTTCTATTGGAGGAACCTCATTCACTTATGCATGCTCACAACCACACACAAATGGATGCAGGGATGTATAGTAGATGTATGTAGATGGGTATATAAATGAATATAAATATATATGTATGTATATTGTATATATATTTGTAGGTATGGGTATGTGTATTTATAGAAATATTTGCAAGGTCATGAATATTATCAGTCTTTATGCTTGTATGTTTCGTTGTTGTGTTCTGTCATGTGCTTTGCAGGATTGTGGACGGAGGTTTGGTGTGTTTGCCTTGTGCTCTTTCTGTGGACAATTGTTGTTTTGTTGTTTTGTTTTGTTGTCTCACTTTCTCTTTTCTTTCTTTCTCTCTATTAAAAAAAAATAAAATAAATAAAATAAAAATAAATAAATAAAATAAAAAAATATTGGAGTGAGAGGATGGCTATAAGGTGTGAAGGGAGGCCATCTATAAATGGGAAAAAAAAGAAGAAGAAAAAAAAAAGAACAAGATACAAGATACAAGAGCTTTTATTAACATTGCACCAGTTCTCACCAATACAACGTGATAATGTATACACAGTCATCCAGAAGAGGGGTAGAGAATGTAAAGCTGCTGCTTATTCAAACACATGACATGTTCTTCAGCGCGGCCTCTCTCATCCGTCTCGGGATGAAGGTCAAATCAGATATGGAAAAAGGAAAACACAATAGGTATCATTTGTGATATTCAAAAAAAGAATCTATCAAAGATTGCCTTAAAGGTCCACTGACATGATTTTTTTACTATTCATAAAATTGCTCAAAATATATATATTTTATCATTTAAATATGTTCGTTTTTGCAAACAAAATGATAAATCACTTTAATTTTGCTTTAAAAGTGATTTTGAACTTCAAGCCGTGTTTAATCATGGGAAATCCGATTACACGCGAACGCACCATCTGTGATGTCACACCGGGCAGAGCTCTGGGCTTGTCACAGTGCGCAGGTATGAGCATCTCGACATGAAGGAAGTCTGATACAGCATCAGACCTAAATTAGATCCTGTTGTTTCTTGTTCCATCACCCAAACTATTTTCTGCTTCCCAAAATGAAGACAAATAGCTCAAATCTTCACATAGATTGATAAATTCGTCCAGTTTTAAATTGTCCGCTATTAAAGACACCACAGCCCTCTGCCCAGTGTGACATCACATATGGTGCGTTCGAGTGTAATCGGATTTCCCATGATTAAACACGGCTTGAAGTTCAAAATCACTTTTAAAGCAAAATTAAAGTGATTTATCATTTTGTTTGCAAAAACAAACATATTTAAATGATAAAATATATATATTTTGAGCAATTTTATGAATAGTAAAAAATCATGTCAGTGGACCTTTAAGACACTCTATGATAAAGTCCCAAAAACTCTATCAGCATTAAGCACAACCAGACAAGACATTGTTGCAGTTTGACGACATGCAAGGAGATCAAAGAGTCTGTGAGTAACATTCAGATAAGCACAGTTCAGCAGTTGTTCAGCTTGGCGCTATCCGAGCGCACACACAGAGATCTCTGGGGGGGGGGGAGGAGGTCAGCAAGGTCTCTTCAGCTCTACGACTCCAGGAGAATAGTTTCCAGACAGCCTTCTTTTCAAGGTCGTGTGCAGAAACCAGATTAGATAGTTCTTTTGTTTATCTTCAATCCAGGCCACAGTGTTCTTTTTGACTGCAGCCTTCCAAGTCCAGGTGCTGTTCAGGTCCAAAATCGCCGAATCATATGAGGTTCCGAGCTACGAACCCCCATCTGTGCCCTGATTGAGGCCGGGCGGCTGTAAACGAGTTCCAAAGCGCACCGCAGGTCCGCGGTGGTCTACCGCCGCTCCCATCGTGCGATTCAGTTCGTACAACAGCTGGGATGAGGAGCTCACAGCCCGGATCAGAGAATCTTGCTGATCAGGAAGTTTGGCCAGCGCGCTGATAGCCGCCGAAGTCTTCCTGAGCTTCCAGTAGCAGACAGCTCCGCTGACGCCAAAAAACAGAGCAGCTGCCACCAATATCCCAATAATCCACAAATCTTCCACGTCTTCGACAGACAAGACGGTCAGACACATAGGTTGCCACTGTCCCCACGAGTCCATCATGTATCCGACAGCGTGCGTGTCAGAGGGGCAGACTGCTTCTCCTGGCCCGGTCCGCTTCGTGGAAAAAATCTTATCTATAGAGGAAACAGCCCAATTTATTAAATCCATCGCAAATTGGTTCGAGTGAGCGCTGAAGAGTCACAGACGAGACAAAAAGCAAGCAGGGAGGAGGAAAACTTAAGGAGGGTAGGAGCAAAAAGATATGCGACTTGCTTTGCCGAGAGCGGAAGTAAAAAAATAAAATAAATAAAAAAAATAACGAGGCTATTTTTAAAAAGTAAGGAGTAAAAAGTACCAGTAATTGCGTGAAAATGTAAGAAGTAGAAGTATAAAGTAGGCTGAAAAATAATTACTTTACTAAAGTATAGATAACTAAAATTTGTACTTAAGTAAAGTAACAAAGTATTTATACTTCGTTACTTGACACCTCTGAAGTAAGTAAATAAGTAATAAATAAGTGAGTAAGTAAAAGTAAGTAAGTAAATAGGTAAGTAAATAAGTATTTATGTACTTTAGTAAGTAAGTAAAAGTAAGTATGTAAGTAAGTAAATAGGTAAGTAAGTCAGTAAGTAAGTTAATAAGTAAAAGTAAGTAAGTAAAAAGTAAGTTAATAAGTAAATAAGTGAGTAAAATTAAGCAAGTAAGTATCTAAGTATGTAAATAAGTAAGTAAATAAATAAATAATTATATAATAAAGTAAGTGAGTAAGTAAAAGTAAATAACTAAGTAAATAAGTAATTAGGTAGATTAGTGAGTAAGTGAGTATGTACGCAAGTATGTAATTCAGTAAGTGTAATTAGTAAGTAAATAAGTAAAAGTAATTAAGTTAATAAAAGTAAGTAAGTTACATATGTAAGTAAGTAAAAGTAAGTATGTAAGTAAATAAATAAGTAAAAGTAAGTATGTAAGTAAGTAAATAGGTAAGTAAGTAAGTAAGCAAGCAAGTAAGTAAGTTAATAAGTAAAAGTAAGTAAGTAAAAAGTAAGTTAATAAAAAATAAATGAGTAAAATTAAGCAAGTAATTATGTAAATAAATAAATAATTATATAATAAAGTAAGTGAGTAAGTAAAAGTAAATAACTAAGTAAGTAAATAAGTAAATAAGTAATTAAGCAGATTAGTGAGTAAGTGAGTATGTGCGTAAGTATGTAATCCAGTAAGTGTAAGTAGTAAGTAAATAAGTAAAAGTAATTAAGTTAATAAAAGTAAGTAAGTCAAATTAAGTAAGTAAATATGTAAGTAAGTAAAAGTAAGTAAGTAAGTAAATGAATAAGTAAGTAAAAGTAAATAAATAAGTACCGTAAGTAAATAATAAGTACGCAAGTAAAATTACCACATGTTGTCTGGAACACATGAGGATCATGCAGTCCGTAAGCCATCTCCATAAGTAGAGTATTCTAAACAAAAATTCAAATCTCTGCTTTTATTCTGAAGTAGAATTTTGGCGTGTTTTTATTTTGAAGGCAAGTGGGTGTTTACTTCAGCAAAATGTGTATACACACAGAGTCTATCCAGTTGTAATCATCGGTCAGCACACACAAAAGCAAACAAACTACAAATACTGGTAAATAAATAAATGCCTGATACAGAATGCTGAGGTCTAACAATATATCAACGTTTAAGGTTTTATTTATAGAAGTCAGTGGCATTATTTTTAAGGATTGTAAATCAAATCAGCTCCATCATCGGACTAAAACCACAGAGAGAAATACAGAGCAGAAGTTTTGCCTCTGCTCTGTATTTCTTGCTTCTTCTGCCATGAAGCTGGCAAGACTAGTTTTGTGATATTTCACATGAAAACTTGCCAAATTCTTTTTTGTCAGTGTCAAATAACATATAATCCAGTAAGTGTAAGTAGTAAGTAAATAAGTAAAAGTAATTAAGTTAATAAAAGTAAGTAAGTGAAATTAAGTGAAATAACTTGTATGAATATCATCGATTCATATTAGTGCTTCTGGTATCCCAAGTGTCTAATTGTCAGCACTTTTGAGCAATTGATGGCAGTCCATGGCAAAAATGTCAATGCTCACCCCCACCCCCTAAGAAGAGTTTATCAGAGTAAGTAAAAGTAAATACCATAAGTACAGTAAGTAACTAGTGTCATACATTTTTAATCTGTCTATACAACATAATACTGTCCCAGATGATTGGAAAACAGCGTCTGTGCTGCCATTACTGAAGGGAGGAGACCACATTATACTGAGCAATTATTGGCCAATCTCCAAACTGTATTTAAGCTAAGGTTTTAGAAAAACTGATAAATACTCAAGTCAAGAAATATTGGGACTATTTTAGTATTTTATCTTCTCTCCAATCTGGCTTCAGGAAACAACATAGCACAATGACTGCTTCCCTAAAGGTTTTTATGATGTTGTTGAAGGTTTGTATGCTAAGGATTACTGTGCTGCACTTTAGTTAGACCTGTCCAAAGTCTTTGATACTGCAGATCATAACATCTTATGACATATGCTCTCAGATACTGGCTTCTCAGATCACACTGCTGGCTGGTTCTCAAACTATCTCTCAGGTCAGAGGCAATGGGTTTGACATAACGATACTTCTGCTTCATCTAGCTACCTAAACGGTCACCATTGTGTGCCACAAGGCTTTGTTTTAGGTCCCACTCTTTTTACAATTTATATAAATAATGTAGGTCTAAACATTCCTGACTTATCCTTGCATCTCTATGATGACGACACAGTTGTTTATTGCTGAGCTAACACAGTTGCCAAGGTTTTCCAGCATCTACAGTTTGCATTTGACATCATTCAGCCTGACTTATTTCACCTCAAGCTGGTGCTAAATGCTGACAAAACCAAAGGGATGTTGTTTTCCAACATAAAGTTGGTGCCCGTGCCAGCAACTCTTTCTCTTATCTCATCCATGCATGGTATTCCCATTGAGTTTGTAGATTCATACAAATACTTGGGAATTTTGGTTGATGCACAGCTCTCTTTTAAACCACATATTGAAAACTTGATGAAGAAACTGAAATTAAAATGTTGTTTCTTTTTCAGAAATAGATCTTGTTTAACTCTGAATGCCAGAAAACGCCTTGTAACCGTTACCTTCCATTGGCCATTGACTATGGTGACAATATTTACCGGGTACATGAATACCCCTGCCAGCTCCTTGCAGATGTTGGATGCTGTGTACCATGGCACGCTAAGATTCATAACTGGTTGTAACTACCGTACCCATCACTGCACCCTGTACTCCTTGCTCAGTTGGTCATCATTACTTACACATAGGCTCTCACACTGGTTCATCTTCATCTATAAATCCCTCCTTGGTCTGCTATCTTCTTCTATCTCCTCCCACATGTCACACCATCAGTGCAGTTACATCAGGTGCTCTCAGGCCATCATTACCTGCAGCGTTCACTCCGTTCAGACTGAACTTGGCAAAATGCCTTTTCCTACTCTGCTCCTATAACCTGGAACATCTTGGAACTGAAGTTGTTCACCTTGATTTCTTTAGATTTTAAACATTTGATAATGTCAATATCAAAGCAAATACCTGTATGTTCTTGTTTTTAGTATTTCACCTTCATTTACAGCACCCTGATTTATTGTTTTGTACACTACTCATATTTTAACTGCATTATTTACTGTACAGGTAGTCCCCGACTTACGAGCAAGTTCCGTTCGTACGAGGTGCTCGTAAGACGAAAATTCGTATGTCGGAACCAGAAAGAAACACGTGTCGCTCGTAAGTCCGGATTTTCGGTCGTAAGTCGGAAAATGTATGCTAGCGCTACTACGAACACCCATTTTTCAACATAAATGTACATACTGGTTCAAAAACATGCTCAGAACTTTGTTTACAAACGGTTAGCTAACACACTTTCATCTAAAAACACATACCAGTGCTGTATTTTCTGTATGTTCTGTACAACTTTACTGTTCGTTAGTCAGCTCGTAAGTCCGGAACCTCGTATGTCGATGACGTCGTAAGTCGGGGACTGTAGTGTATTGTTGTCATTGTTGACAGTTATTGTTGTCTGTACTTTATATGTTCTGTCTTGTAAATGAGTCCCTGTGGCTCAATGAGGCTAACCTGTATAAATAAAGGTTGAATGGAAAAAAGAGTCTAAATCCAGAATTTATCATTTGGGAGGATTAACCCCACTGAACACCTGTGGGATCAGCTTAGGCATGCTGTTTGTTGCAGAGTGACCAACATAACCACATTGGTTACTGTTACTAATACTACTATATTACTATACTACTAATACTACTAATGCTGGTTGAAGAACAGGATACCATCCCACAGCTGTGTGTAACCAAGCTGGTGAGCAACAAGAGAAAGAGGTGCCAGTCTGCGGTGGTTGTGTATGGTTCTCCATGCTACTGAGACCTCTCTGAAATGGATGTTGTTAAATTGCCAATATATATTTTTTTTCTATTTTTTTTAATCAGACCTCACTCATCCATTCCAGTAAAGGACATCAAACAATAGTTGATGGCAGGATAAGATCTAGCAAGATTTTCATGGGTGCAGTTTAAATACTAAACTCTACTGCTCAACCCACAAATGCAATTTCCTTCCTCCTTGTGGTACTATTGGGAAATAAACAATATTTTAATGATATGAATTTGTAACAAAGAAGCATTGTTACAAAAAAAAGAACCAAAGACAAATGTCTTTACTTTTTGTAGTAACTTTAGTTTTACAGATCTGATCTCTCTGAAACTCTTGCTGCTCCTAAAGTCATCTCTGATGTTCACTGACCTGGATATTGAGTCGTCCTCTGTGAGGGCCCAGACCAGTTCTCTGGTGGGACGAGGCATACATCTGGCTGTCATCAACTCGCAGGGACTCCAGGCCGATAGGAGGGCAGGCTGTACAAACAAACAAACAAACAAACAAACAAACAAACAAACAAACAAACAAACAAGTTAAGAGATAGATGTTTCTTTACAAGACTGCTGATCAGTGGTGCAGGCTACATTTTTGTAGTAGGGGTACTGTGCTTAGAAACCAAAGTACACTGTAATCGTCAATTTATTTTGGGTTTTTTAAGCATATTGAACATTTACTAATTTTTCTATAAATGAACAACAAACTTTGTACAACAGTTAAAAATATGTTATAGAATTTATAAAACAGTATCAAAGCAAAACATGATCAAGTATTAAGCATTAAGTGTAAAAATATAAATTATACAATTATTTGCTGCATAAGTGAATATAATAAACAAGTGCTGCATACAAACAGACTGTTATGGAAGCATTTAACTGCTGTTTAACGTATCAATGACACGTTCCTAATGATATGTCATGGATCATTGGGCACTTTTAAGTGGGTATACTGACATTCTCAAGCTTTTCTAGTGGATACTCCATATACCTGCATATCGCGTATACTGCTGCTGATATAAAATCAGGTCCCAGTGGTTATTAGTGGAATATAGGGATATATGTAGTGGACTTGTCATCCAGGATCACTTCAGGGGGAGTTTAGGGCCCCTCATCTCCTCCACTGCTTGTTTATGGAGAGGAGGAAGCCACAGATAAGTGAAATCACAGAGGGTTTGGAGTAAATGTTCAACTGCTGGAGTTCATGGCTTGGGGAATGTTCAGTATCACTCCAAAGGCTAGTCATGGTGACAGCTCAACGCAACGCTTTAATTTGAAAATTAAAACAGGAAAAAAATGTGAATGCCGATCAAGTTTGTAAAAGTATGAAATGCAAACTGAGAACAAATCACTTTATTGTGTGTAGAACTGAAAAAAAGATGAATTAGCTGTTGATATGAACTTGCTTGTAACTCAATACATTGAACATTTATTAATGTATTATTCAAATTTGTGAGTCTTTATGCCTTAAAGGTTTTTTCAAATAGTAAAGAGCTCTAATAGCTAAAAGTTCAGACTTTTTTTTTTTTTTTTCTTACCCAGTTCTTCTTTCTCAGTCTTTGTGTTGTGGTCATGTTTGTCATTTTTCTCCTTGTGCTTCAGTTTTTCTCTGTCTTCACTGACATCTGTGGTGTCTGGCTGCTTTTCTTTGACAGAGCTGCTGCTGTTGGTGGAGAGCAGCTTTGTCTGTGTTGCTGCTGGAGTCACTCCGTCTCTCCTCTGCTCCTCCACGCTCTCTGCCTCGGTCCATCTCACCATTACCGGGGTCGTGAAGTTGAAAACTGCAGGACTCTGGGTCGTTGCATTGTCTCCGCACACGCTACCTCCCAGAAAAATCACTGCAGCCAACATGCACAATGGCGTTCCCATCTTGCTTTTTTTCCCCTTTGCAGCAGAATGGAGAGGGGGATTCTTAAGTCCTGATTGAGCCAATTCTCCTCCTCAGACCCACCTCCCCTTCTTCACCTCCTCCCCCTCTCCCTCTTTCTCAACCAAAATTCCAGTTAAAGGCCTAGGAACATTACCGGTAGGTCTTAAAAAGGGCAGATGCAATGTACCTTATTGAACCACAGAGTAGATTTATATTCACAGCTCCCAAGTTGACTTTTTAGACAATTTTGTGATCTTTCCAAAACCAAATGCAATTAAAAGTGTAGTGTACCTTGAAGAAATGCATATCACCTGCCACCTATCATGCCAGAGTTGTAAGATCTTGTTGAGAAATGACTGTGACAGTTTGATTAAAGTCAAAGTCAAAGTCAAAGTCAACTTTATTGTCAGATCTGCAATATGTACAGTACAGGACATACACAGGACCGAAATTGCGTTTCTCTCAGTCCCTCGGTGCGACAGTAAACATCTAAACATTGAAACACTGAAACATATAATAATAGACATAAGCATAAAATAGTAAAACTAACACTGTCCTGAGTTTTTGCATAGTGGTATAAGAGTATGAAAATTTACACCAACTCTAAAACTAAAACATTAAACATTTAATGAACATAATACATTGTCCTGAGTTTTTGCATACTAGTATAAAAAAAGAGTATAAAAAGTATAACTAAAATAAACTAAAGGTTTCTAGCATTGACATTTGCAAAGTGGCAAAGCAGCGTATGAGTCAATGTACACAGTATATGTATGAGGTAGTAGTTGATGTTGTTATAGAGGCAAAAAGTGGCATATGCAGTAAGGCACATTGGGCATCCCTAAATAAGACCGTTCAGAGCACACTGTATATGTACCAGCAGTGGTGTAGATATTAGAGTAGTGTAAATAAATGTAAACAGTAGTAATTACATGTAAGCAGTAGTAATAAAAGTAAACAGTATTAATCTAAAAAAGCTAAGTCTGGTCCTCTGGACATTCAAAAAATAAAACAAAACAAAGCAAAAAAAA
>JBBPBX010042716.1:0-26955 GCA_038048925.1 Garcialebias charrua | reverse complement strand
TATATATATACACCATACTTTTCGGCCTTTAAGTCGCAGTTTTTTGCCTAATTTGCATGTCTCACAACTTATACGGCAAAGCGACATATTTATGGATTCCCCCCCATATTTTTAGACCAATTTTTGGCTGAGATATGACCGTTTCCATTCATTCTGACAAAAAAATGGAGCACCACTTTCGGCCGCTAGGGGCGCTAAACGGCCATCTAGGCTTTTGACGACTACCGGCGTACCTGAACGTGTACAGATATTTTAGAGCAAAAAAAGTCCTGCTGGATGGACAGCATGTGCGCGCACATCATGCTGCAATTTAAAGATCAAATTAAAGTGTTTAACTCCATTCATGCCATCATCCTGGGAGGTTTGACCAAGCTTCAAAGCAGCTCTGCACCGCCTTTGGGAGGAGTGGATGGTGGACAGAGAGCACAGCTTCACGGCTACAGGACGGATACGCCACGTGACGTTCCAGCAGGTCCTGGATGGATAAAGTGTGGACCTCAGTCAGTAAAGAATCCATCCAGTCGGGGTTCAGGAAGGTCAGGATGTTTGCTGGACGTGGAGGAGGAGGCAGTGCTCTGAGCTGCATCAACTACCGGTACCTCAGGAGTTGGCAGAACTCTTCACCAGCGACACAGAGGATGAAGAATTCAACGAGTTTGAATAAAAATAAATAAATAAATAGGTGTTTCTGTCATCATTATGGACAGGTGAGCGTGTAGTAATTTTAAAGTCGCTTTATTTTGTTGGCTTCATTTTGTCATGTTTTAACCGTCAAAGTGCATTTATTAAGAAAAGTTCAGCTTAGACACACCTTTACTATAATGTCAGCAAACAAATATATTTTTAGGTGTTTATCTTAAATTTAAAAAAAGATGCAGGTTTTCTCTCACTGCGTGTGCACGTTTGGAAGATCCGACAAAGCGAAACTATTTAAATCCAGCGGATTTGACCATTACGTTTATTTATTAAGGAAAATTTCAGCTCAGACACATCTTTGCTATAATTTTCAGCAAACAAATATATTTTTTAAGGTGTTTATCTTGTTACATTTTAAAGAAATGCACCATTTCCACTCGCTGCGGGTGCACGCTTGAGACAGCGAAACTCTTTTTTTAAATCAAGCTGTTTTGAACATTACCGGTACGTTCATTTATTAAGGAAAAGTTCAGCTCAGACACATCTTTACTATAATGTCAGCAAACAAATATACTGTATTTTTTAAAATGTTAATCTTGTTAAAGTCCCTCCGTGCACGCTCCTGTGGCCATTTGACAGCTAATCCATTTTTGGCAAAACACCGGTCCACATTTCCGGGTCGTCAGCGGTGACGCGTAACATACGCGACACGTCAGCGGTGACGCATAATAGATGTGACTTATACGGCGGTGCGACATGGTTATGGATTTTTCCACTTTATTGGACATAATTGGACTGATGCGACGTGTACGGCGGTGAGATGTGTACGGCGGAAAATACGGTATATAGTGAAATATTGTGAAAGTTTAAATCAATTAATTCATCATTAGGAGTTGTTCTAGTGTATGTGGAAATAATTGACCGGCAGCTGTGAACCAGGAACCTTTCTTAAAGGTCCACTGACATGATTTTTTTACTATTCATAAAATTGCTCAAAATATATATCTTTTATCATTTAAATATGTTCATTTTTGCAAACAAAATGCTAAATCACTTTAATTTTGCTTTAAAAGTGATTTTGAACTTCAAGCCGTGTTTAATCATGGGAAATCCAATTACACACGAACGCACCATCTGTGATGTAACACTGGGCAGAGGGCTCTGGTCTCTTTAATAGCGGACCATTTAAAACCCGACGAATTTATCAATCTATGTGAAGATTTGAGCTATTTGTCTTCATTTTGGGAAGCAGAAAATAGTTTGGGTGATGGAACAAGAAACAACAGGATCTAATTTAGGTCTGATGCTGTATCAGACTTACCTTCATGTCGAGCTGCTCATACCTGCGCACTGTGACAAGCCCAGAGCTCTGCCCGGTGTGACATCACAGATGGTGCGTTCGGGTGTAATCAGATTTCCCATGATTAAACACGGCTTGAAGTTCAAAATCACTTTTAAAGCAAAATTAAAGTGATTTATCATTTTGTTTGCATAAAGGAACATATTTAAATGATAAAATATATATATTTTGAGCAATTTTATGAATAGTAAAAAAATCATGTCGGTGGACCTTTAATTACCGTACATCAGCAGGAAGGAAAGTTCAGCCTTATTTGAAGACAACCTAAGAAATGTTGTATGGGCCTCTGAGAAAACTCTACCATCTGGAGGCACTAAGAGATAACATTGATTTACAGAAGCGCCTTTTTCTGCTTTAGGTGAATTGTGGTTTTACTGTGCAGAAGGTCAACGCATGTATCTCACGGGCGGAGCCCCCCCAGATATTATAAGGAGACACTTTTCATTTGGTTTTTCAGAAATGGTTCCTGTCAGCTGGCTCCACTTCCAACAGATCCAACAGATCTGTTTGTGTTCTATGTACAGTATACAACTGTTTGTGAAAATAAATTTTGTTAAACTTGAAGGAAGCCTGGTTTTTCCCTCCGATCAAACCAATCCGGGAAGAACAAACCAGCACTCGTTCTTAACAGCTTGGGGGCTCGTTCTGGGATCACAGGGCAGCTGGGTCTTCCCAGAATTGGACCAGGTCCGGCGCTGTGCTCCAACCCCAAATGTGGCCACAAAAGTAAGCAGAGCCTTTTTCATTATCTGCACCTCGCTTTTAGGGGATTGAGGCACGCTTTCAGACTGCTAACTTTATAAGATGTGTGCATAGAATTGTGTTAAGAACAGTTGAAGTCTGTCACCTGCTCAGTTGAAGTCTGAGTAAGGTAGTAACATTTGGTAAAGCAGTTGAAGTCTGCATAATAAGAACAGTTGAAGTCTGTTGCCTACTCGGTTGGTCTGAGTAAGGTAACATTTGGTGACACAGTTGAAGTCTGTGTAAGTTTTCCAAGGTTGGCAGCCTGGAATCCGTCTGACGAGATGGTCCGCCGCTAGAAAACGTGTGCCTAGAGGAGATAGGGACCATGAACACGGCAGGGATTGAAGTTCCCTGAGTTTTTGGTGGCCAGCTGAAATCTGGAAATAAATAGAGTTGAAGTATCTGGGGTTGCCAGTTGAAGTCTGGAAATAAATACATAGAGTTGAAGTCTCTGGAGAATTGGTTTTTATTTAATCTGGTCAAAAAGTTATAACTGAAGAAGAATTTGGAAGTTGTGCCGGTGTGTTGTGGAACTAAAAAGTTGTGCCTCTGGGAAGTTGGTGGTGAAAACAGATAATTTACATAATAATAATATTAATAATAATAATGAATAAATCATAAAGGGAGAAAAGATAGTTTATTGTCTGTAGTTGGTTTTATCTTGGAAAAGCATAATACAGGTAGTCCTCGGGTTACAGCGGTCTCAACTTACGACGATCCGACTTTACAAACGCATCATATTAATAAAAATATGATTTTTTTAAATGTGTTTAAATGTTCTTGATTTTATGTGTACAGCACTTTGTTGCAGCTGTGGTCGTTTTGAATGGCTTTATAAATAAAGTATCATTATTATTTTTTTTAAGCCTATTTGCGCAGTTTCCGGCAGTTTCCGACAGTTTTCGGCACTGCCGCTGTGTTCACCATTTTGCGGTTAGCTTCGGTTAGCTCCGGCTAAGACAGCCGGCTTCGGACGGACCGTGTCCGATCAGAGCTGGGAGCTGAATGGCAGTTTTTGAGGAGGGATGGATGGACGAAGGAAAACGACGCTGTGGACCACGTGAGGCAGCAGACAGCGAGCTGCACCGGAGGAGCAACAAGATAACATGCTAATGGGCGCAACTATTGGCGGGGCTAACATCAGCTAACGCGGCGCAGCCTTTTTGGATGGACACCGCAGAGAAACGGCTCCCAGTAAGTTATTCACTCTTTTTCCTTTCATAATGGCTCCAAATGTATAGAGTTAACATGCTAACAGTCCTTCCTGTAAACAGTTTGGACCGCGTGAAGCAGCACCAAGCTGCGGAGCTAGGACGTGCAAGAGCTAACATGCTAAAAGACGGAAACAGGCTTGACCAGCTCAAAGTAAGAAATTAACTTTTTATTAAGGTTAAAAATGTCCTGTATGTGTTTTTTGATAATTATGTAGGGTACTGTGTTAGGATAGGCGAAGTGCTTGGTAACTACAGTACCGTACATGTACGTGTATAAGTGGCGGCTGGTGTATGTTGTCCGACTTACGACGATTTTCGTGTTATGAACGGGCGTAGGAACGGAACTTGTTCGTAAGACGAGGACCACCTGTATCGTTTTTTGTTGAAGTTGGAGCCGTATTAAGAATTATACTGTACGTTTGGGAGAGTCGCTAACGAGCACATATTTGTGGGTTTCTCCCTAGAATCAGGGGGAAGGAAAGGAGATTTTCTGTGAGAGGATGTGTTTCTTAACTAGTAATTTCAATAATATTATAAAACATAATTAAAATACTGGAAGTGCCATAACGACCTTAGAATTTATACAGGTATTCATATGAGGGACAGTTGCCTGTTTTGTGCCAATTTCATCTTGGGCAACGCTACAGAGGGTCAGTGTGAGTAGACTCAAAACTGTGTTCCGACTGCAGTCTCTGTCTGTGTGGAGCCGACAGGCAGGCACACGCGCACAGCAGGAGAGATGCACGCACACACGCATGTATGGAAAGCCGGCCGGGCCAAAAACACGTGAAAATTACATGTTACATCGACACGTTAATGACGCGTCAATTACGCGTCAATTACGCATCAAATTCGCCTCGAAAAATGATGCGTAAACGACGTGTAAACAAGGCGTAAACAACGCGTTAATTACGTGTCGTAGACACGTCGAAATTTCACACGCATTTGACGCGTAAAGTACGTGTTATCAACGTGTCAACAACGTGTAAAGTACACGTTGTTTGCGCCTTCTTTTAGGCGCAAATTCATTTGTTTATGTCCCTCTTGGGTAACTTCCTTTCCTGACGGCTTCAGTCGCGTCTCTTCTCAATGGCTGTCAGGTCCAGGGCTAAACCACTTCAGCAAAACAGAGGGGTGATTCCGAGGTCCAGGGCTAAACCACTTTAACAGAGAGAGGTAAACAAACGGAGAAACTACATTTCTTTAACTACTTTAACCGTTTAATGAAGACTAAAGGGTGTGACAAATATAATAGGCTCTGTGCACAAGTGTCGTAAATCACTTGCGCATTGACAGGAAGTTACTATTCCAGCTTCCGGTCTAAGCCCCGTTCTCTGTTTACAAGAGCTGCCCAAGATAAGTATCAGCGATGTTCATCGTATCGTTGATGCCTGGTCCCCTGCTCCGACAAGCAAACTAACAAGGGATTTAAATTGTATATCTCAAGTTTCCTGTACAACTACGAGGGTAAGTTACGTTAGTTTTGATCGTGTTGTGTTGTTGCTACCTGTTAGCGGCTAAAGTTAGCCTATTAGCAACGCAATCTTTTTTTTGTGTAATAATAATAATAATAATAATGAATTCAATTTATAACGCGCTTTTCATTAGTGAAAATCTCAAAGCGCTACACACATTGAATGCTACACACATTCATACACCGGTAGCGGCAGACTACCATGCAAGGTGCTTTCCAGTCCTACCGGTACTGTGTGTACTCACGTTATAGAAACATATTTTCCACACTTAAACAAAACGGCTCATATTTTGTGATCCTTCTACTAACATGCTGCTCTTCTCAGTTTCATGCAAAAATCAGGACCCAGATGAAGTCGTTGTCAGGGCTCTGTGTCAGGTCCATGAAGAAAGCAGAAAAACCTCAGTTTGTGTAGGGTGAAGCTAGGATTGTTCAGATGACGGTTTTAAGATTGTTGGTTCAGTAACCCCACGTTCCTATTATTAATGGGGAGTAGGGGTGTAACGATACACAAAACTCACAAGATGAGACAAATCACAGATCTAGCGAGAACGAGAAGAGATTTTAATATTAGTTCAAGAAAACTTCAAAGATCGGTTTTAAGCCACAAAAAGGCTTTTATTCTGTTTTAACATGTATTACAAACCCAACTGATGTCTTCATTTTACTGATTGAATCTCCTTAGACCTTAGAACGTTCAACTTTGTTTAAAAAAATAGATATTCACGCAGGACTTTCCAAAAATTGAACATAAATATCCGCATCAGCACTGACTCTGCAGCCGTCACTCACCAGTGTTGCCAGATTGGGCGGTTCACCGCGATTTTCCTTCTGACTTTTGCGGGTAGAGATTGCTTTGGGTGGGTGGGACTCTATCTGGCAACACCGGTCACACCGGTGTTTACACGCGTGTCTTTACATTCGGGGCAGCGTCGGCAGCGCCGGGACCCTCCATCAATGTAGAGGCGTCTGCGGCACCGGGACCCTCCATCAGTAGTTGGGGCGTCTTCTATAGCAACTTCATCCGGCGAAGCCATGCTGTCCGTGACGCTGACTTGCTAGGGGCTCTGCTAGCATTAGCGTCTCGCGAGACAACGTTACCTCTCAACGAGAGATATCGCGGGAGTTTAATATCGCGAGATCTCGTACAACGAGATCTCGTTACATGCCTAATGGGGAGTTAGCTAAGATGGTAATTAATTATTAAATAAAAATAGGATGGAATTGACTACACTTTACGAATATTTAAACAGTTGAGTTTGGTCTTGCTTGTCTCCAGTGGGTTATTTGCTGCATGCATTGTTCTTCTTTTATGGTTATGTTACTTTTAACCCAGTGTTAATTTGTAAATTCATGCATATTAGTTTTACTTAAATCTAAAGAATCACTCACAGCCCTTCTTCTTCTAAAGGCTAGAAGTTACTCTCTTCTAAAGGCTAGAAGTTACTCTCTGATTTAAAGACCGTGTAAAGTGAATTTCAACATTTTCTTCAATAAACATTATAAATGTCATAATTGTAATCTTGTAAATGAGTAAAAAGTCTCAAAATTGTAGCTCAATTAATTTTGGAGTTATAGATCAAACTGTGTATAAAGATATTTCTGTTTCAGGATTTTTTAGGCGTGGTTTAAATGTTACCGTGTTTCGTCACACGGTAACAAGCCCCACCCCCTGCAGCTCCAGCCGTATAAATGCGTTCTTCGGTGGAGCCGTTCACTCGCTACCAACCGTCTCCCTCCAGTACTCTCACTCCTTTTACACATGGAGGACTGCAGCTGCTCCATTGTGACATTGACGCAGGAGGGAGTCAAACAAACCCAGGTGTGCTGCTGGAGCGACCACTGCCACCTGCACCTCCGCGCCCCCCTGCGCGCGTGTGTGTGTGGCGATCCGCGTGGAGTTGAAATCCTGCCACGCGCGCTGTGAAACGCCGTGACTCCGCTGACACAGACGAGATAACTTATCAACGTGATTACTCTATATTTTAATCACCAACACAGACCCCGCATGCGATGTGACCGTGTCGGACCGGGTGCAGCGAGTCCGTTGCTCATCTTCTAAAATAGTGCTTATTATTAAACACATAACAGCGGAGTTATGTGTCCTCAACTTTAAAAACAAAACCAGAGTTGTTAGTGCACTAAAAACAGCGTAACTCTTGGAAAAATGAGCTGCTGTTACAGCCAGAACTCAAACAGAGCAGGTGGATCTCTGCGCACCCGTTTGCCTCTCCACACACAGTCAGCTCAGGGGGTAGGACACGAGCGCAGCTGCGCTGAAACCACGCCCACACGCTGACACGCCCCCAGAGTTTCAGACCAAGGCAAAATCATGTTTTTTCATGATTTTTGAGACTTAATTTTATAAGGTAAACAATGTTTTTAATCAGTGAGATTTATATGGGTGATTAATAACACATATTTATGCCATGTGACAAACTCAAAAAAAAAAAAATTTAATTTCACTTTACACAGTCTTTAAGGGGGGTGAACATTTGTGCTCAAAAGTTTTCAGTTTATTAAAAAAATTACAAACCTTCAAATCATGTATAATTTTCTTTCCACTTTACAAATGTGAGCCACTTTGTGGATCTTTAACATAAAATGTCAAAGAAAGATATTTATGATCTTAGTTGTAGTGTCAAATTGTGAAAACTTTTTTCACAGTTATAAATGTGGAGAGTGAGTGACGGTCTCTATTTATTTTTTAATTTTTTTTATGTGTTTTATGTTCCCCTCATATGAGCATCTGAAGGCGTTTTGGAACTTGATCGAAGCAGCAACAGCAAAAATGCTCAGTCACCAGAGCAAATAAAACCGACATCATGAGTACAACTGAAACCCCTTTTACCAGACCAAATGTAAGTTACACGCATGCACACACACATATGAGAATGCTGGTTTTGAACTAACATTTAAATAATTTTCTGTCCAGAAACTGCTGCCAATAGATGAGCACCTGTACCTCCACCAGCTGGGACATGAAGGCTTCTGAATCTACCACCTCTCTGTCGTCACAGTTCAGCCGTAAGTTCATCAGTACCTGTGCAGTCTTGTTTGAATGTATGTGCGTGGTATAGATTTAATTATTGTGTGTATGTGTGTGTTTGCAGGTGACTTTGGCCTGCAGCCAGAGCCTTCTCTTGTGCTGAGCCAGCTGGTTCAGAGACACTCCGGCCCCTCCTTGCCTCTGGCACGTCAGGAGGACTGGCCTCCATCTCCACAACAAGCAACCCCTGCTTCAGCGTCGTCTGCGCCCCAATGGAATGGAATTGAATGGATAATACAGTATATCTGTAATTTTCCTTTAAGGCATTTGATTGTTAATATGTTTGATTCTTTAACTTTATCCGCGATCAAACTAACGTTACTTACCCTCGTAGTTGTGCAGGAAACTTGAGATATACAATTTAAATCCCTTGTTAGTTTGCTTGTCGGAGCAGGGGACCAGGCATCAACGATACGATGAACATCGCTGATACTTATCTTGGGCAGCTCTTGTAAACAGAGAACGGGGCTTAGACCAGAAGCTGGAATAGTAACTTCCTGTCAATGCGCAAGTGATTTATGACACTTGTGCACAGAGCCTATTTATTAACTTTTAACAGTAAAATTTCACTAAGTCAATTGATTAGATGAATGATTGATGTGTACAAATATGTTTGCAAAATTCTTATCTTTGTAGGCTTGAAACTTTGGAGAGGAGTATCCGATGGGCCATAGGACAGCTTGTTCCACAACATCTTGCTGATGAACTACTTCAGTTAGTAGCAGAACTACTACATGTCATAGAAAAAACTTTACATGCACAAGAAGGTAAGCTACAGGTCCTACTAAAAAATTAGCATATTGTGATAAAGTTCATTAATTTATGTAATTTACCGAAATTACATAAACTTTCATATCTTTTAGATTCAATGCACACCAAGCAGCGGTGGACAGTAGTGGAGTATTTACTAGAGGACTGTAATTATGTACTTTTACATAAACTGATCAAAGCTATCCATCACTCAGCCATAGCAACAGCTAGAAGCTACCCACCAGTGGTGCAGAAAATCCAAAACCACCTAGCCACCGTAATTAAACCAGCCAATCCCACTGACAGAACCACGAACCTGATTGCAGCTAATGCACAAAACTGGGCCTACAACACTATTTTTTATTAATCTCCTGAATTAAAAAACTGAAGCACATCATATTTGTTTTAGCAATTTATTTTGCCAGTTGTATAAAATACCGACTGAATAAAAAGTTTCTTTCTTATACATGAAACATAACAGAAAATTATAAGGTTGCTGAATGAGGAATGAGGAAAATGGATTAAAATAATAAAATATGATTTTTTCATGTAAAACTATTATAAACTTATTATAATTACAATTTATTTACATGTAACATTTATAATTTCTCTGTAATTCTTTAGTTTTTGCTTCATTCTTGTTGGTTCTGTCTTACTTGACCAATTATAAATGGTTCACTGCACCATCTTGTGGTTGTTTTAGTTAAATGCAGAGACTAATGTCGTGTTGTTTATTTTTTTTAAATTCATTCATCCAGAACTTTTTGCTGCTTAACAAATAACTTGAAGTCTTTCTAGAAAAAAAGATTTTTGAACTCAATTATATCTACGTGGTAAAATATAAGTATAAAAATATAATAAAAGAAATCATATTCACAACTCATTTGTGTTGTAGTCTGTCAGCTGCATTTTAGTTTTGTCACTGAATGATCTCAGTCTTAAATAAATACTGTCATATTTCATAATTATTGTCCACAGGAGGAAGCTATGCCTATCAGGCCCCACTTGTCCAGACAAGTCATTATGGACGAGGAAGCTTTGAAATCACAGAAGAGCAGTTGAAGTTCCTTTTGGATTGTGGATGTTGTTATCCACAAATTGCTGACATCCTAGGCGTTTCAGTGAGAACTATTAAACGACGTGTAAGGTAAATGTAGCATATTCAGAATTGTTTGATCTATTGAAAATGTAAGATGTTTTCATGAATTGTATGTGTTATGGAAATACTTATTTTACCTAGACAAAAAAAAAGAATAAAGAATATTAACTACTCTGTGAAATGGTCAACAGGAGTTATTGCAAGTGCAAGACACACATCATGTCAAGCAGGGCAGTGTTACAAAATGTGTGCACTGAAACAGTGTCAAATACACGCATTTATATAGTATGTTATCCAAATAGACAATCTCGGTCTTGAAACTTTGACGAGAGAATGATGTTTGATAAGCAGCAACAACAATGATTACATCTAAACAGATATAGTAGTGATCTTAAAATACTTTGTCAAAGAGAGAAAACAGAAGATAAAGAGTGAAATCATAAAACATGATGACATTTTAAGGTAAGCAAAGGAGGTCACTTACAGTTGGCCTTAGAAGAATGTAGGACTTTTACTGAAAATTTATTTGTCCAGTACAGTATGTGTTATTTGTGGTATTGAAAATGCCGAGAGGCTTTGATGCTGTAATCAATCAAAATCCCAAACTGCAATCTAAGTGTTTTACGTCTATGTACAAAATAACAAAAACTGACTTGTACATCAAAGTGTAGTCTGTGTTGGATGACATTTTAAGCTGTATCACTTCAATATGTGTCAAAGTATTGTGTGACATCTTAGCAATCAAAATACCACTTTAACCGCATGTCTTCTTCTGTTACAGGCAGTACAACCTGTCACACCGATTCAGCTACGAGCAGCTTTCTGACTCCGAGCTGGATCAAAGGGTTCAGGAAGTAATTGGTGAAAATGAGAAGATTGGGGCAAGATCAGTTTGGTCTGCATTACGAGCCACAGGGTTACGCGTCCAGCGACAGAGAGTGAGAGAAAGCTTGATCCGTGTGAGTCCAGCTGGAGTTGCGCAAAGAACACTGTCACATAGACTTCATCGCAGGACTTAAAGGGTCGCAGGGCCCAATTCATTGTGGCATTTGGGTGGATACCATAAGCTTATAAGGTAAGGTTAAGGGACCCACCTACCTTAAAGTTATTGTAAGCATTACCATTAAAAGCAGACTTTGGTTCAACAGAGCTATATGTCAGAAAGTTTCCACATCAGTTTACATGTCAAAAATAAAGTCACGCGTGATTCATGCACAATCCATTAATTATTATCAGAAGTATTAACTAATACATTAGCAAGTATTTTAAATTAAACATCTCGTAATAGCCTTGAAATGTGAACATTAATACACATTATGAAATGGCTGACAATTTTTTTTTTTGTTATAGGTGGCGAATTGTCATTCATGGTGGTATATGTGGCTTCAGTAGAATGGTGGTGTTTTTAAAGGCTTCAGACAACAACAGAAGCAACACAGTTTTGGAGATTTTTCTTGATGCTACAGCAAGATACGGAGTGCCATCTCGTGTACGATGTGATGATGGTGGCGAAAATAATGATGTGTGCTTGTTCATGAATGTGTATCGTGGATCTGAAAGGGGAAGCGCCATACGTGGAAGAAGTGTGCATAACCAGCGGATTGAGAGGTTGTGGGGTGATCTTTGGCGGGGTGTGACAAATGTCTACCATCAGCTCTTCTCTTTCTTGGAAAATGAAAGAATCATTGACTGCACCAACGAGCAACACATGTGGGCACTACATTATGTATACCTTCCTCAAATAAACAAAGAACTGGATCTTTTCAGACAACAATGGAACAATCATGGTTTGCGCACTGCTGGCCATCGCACCCCAAACCAGCTGTTTGTCCAAGGGTCGTTGCAGCGACAAATGCAGCCACTAACTGCCATGGCTGAGATTTTTTGCAGCAACACTGCAGAACCAGTGGTAAGTCATGCAGTTCCCATTTTGAGATGGGAAGACAGAGTAACTGTTCCCTCCAATCAGTTCACTCCAACACAGACACAAATGGAAGCGTTACAACAACTGGACTCAGAACCAGGACCAGGCAGCTTCGGTATCCAGACACTACAAGAAGTTATGACCATTTTGGAACAGTGAGTGAGTGAGTGAGTGAGTGAGTGAGTGAGTGAGTGAGTGAGTGAGTGAGTGAGTGAGTGAGTGAGTGAGTGAGTGAGTGAGTGAGTGAGTGAGTGAGAGGGAGAGAGATCTTTTTTTTTTTAAGTTGCAGTTTTATGAACATCAGTGGGTTGTAAAATCTTGTTTGCTGTAGATGAGAATTTGAAGTTCCTGTGATGTAAATGTAAATTTTTTGTATGAAATATGAATACATTGTTGAAAAGACATTATTTACATATTACAAAACAAATTTGACCTTGCTCAAATGGTCAGTTGATGAAGTGTTTGCATGTGAAAGTACAGGAAGTGGTGTCAAAAGGTGATGTCTAAATGTTAATATTTTGAAAACATTGTTAATAATTAATGTAATATTTGATACAAATTACAGTGAATGTGTTAAAATTTTAAGACTTATGAAGATTGATTAAGACCTTTTAAGGCTAATTAAGGTCTTATTTTTGGATCAATGAATTCAAGGCCTTTTAAGATTGTTCTTATATTCAGTATTTCTTATGTTTTAGTTTTTTGTTGTGCATTTTTCTTGAAATAAAATTCCTATTCATTTTGAGGCATTTACTGTCATGTGCTATGACAATAATGTGGCCATGACGGTATTTGACAATGAGAACAATTATCTTTATTACTTATTATTACTTTACATATATAACTACGTGACGTTACATTTTTTAACATTAAAAATAACATTATTTTTAACATTACAATAAAAATATTTTGAACAGTCTTTGGCAATGAAAACTCTTTATCTTTATTACTTTACATATAAGCCATTGGCAATTAAGGTCAGAAATAGAACTTGAAACAGAAACAGGTTACAGGAAACAGAAACAGGTTAATTAAACACTTATTAGATTTATTAATAACTTCATTAAACAGTAAAAGAAACATCTGGCTTTTTTAAAGTAAAATATAAGCAGAAATGTAGTTTCTCCGTCTGTTTACATCTCTCTGTTACAGTGCTTTAGCCCTGGACCTTGGAATCACCCCTCTGTTTTGCTGAAGTGGTTTAGCCCTGACAGCCAATGAGAAGAGACGCGACTGAAGCCGTCAGGAAGTGAAGTTACCCAAAAGGGACATAAACAGATGTTGTTTACGTCTTAACCAAACAACGCGTACTTTACACGTTGTTGACACGTTGATAACACGTACTTTACGCGTCAAATGCGTGTGAAATTTCGACGCGTCTTCGACGCGTTGTTTACGCGTCGTTTACACGTTGTTTACACGTAGTTTACGCGTCAATTACGCGTCATTTTTCGAGGCGAATTTGACGCGTTGTTTACGCGTCGTTTACGCGTCATTTACGCGTCATTAACGTGTCGATGTAACATGTAATTTTCACGTGTATTTGGCCCGGCTGGCTTTCCATACACACGCACGCACGCGCACACACACACACACACACACAGAGCGCAGCTGAAAAGAAAAAAAAAACACCTGCACACACACACACACACACACACACACACATACACCACATACGTGGACGCAAAGTGTTAATTCCTACACTTTTTGAATCATATATTAAAAAAAACTACAGCTTTCTGAGTGAATGGCCAAGCGGAAGTTGTAAAAAAGAGGTGAATGTATGCGTCGAGGTTGTCTGATTCTGTGAGTGTTGGGTCGGATTGCTTGCTGTTTGTGAGACAGGCAGACCAAAGTCAGTCCGTGTTCAGCCAGTAGACAACCATCAGATTAAACTTGCATAAAAGTTGTAGATGGTGTCTCTGTAGTTGAATGATTGCTGAAGAGTGCATCATACCTCTGCTGTTTATTCTAAAGGCAAACGTCTTTGCTGCAGACTGGATCTGCTATTGGAAAAAAACAACTTAAAGGTGGTTTCCACACCGTCTGCACGGTGTTGTTGTTTAAGTGGGTGTGTGAGAATAACAGTGTGAGAATGGGTGTTGTTGTTATGGTCATCCCAAGTGACAGGTGTTGCTGCTGTTTATTAGGTGCTTTGTATTGAGGGGTTAAAAAAGAGCACTAATCTTTTGTTGTTAAGATAACAAGGCAGGGCCTTCAAAGTGCGGTCTCCTTACTGTTACAGCTTAATAAGTGAATATAATATCTTGTGTGCTGAGGATATTTATTACAGTTAACTGAGGGAGCAGGACAACGAGATGGGCATTTTAAAAGGTAGTGAAGAGTGGAAATCTCTACAACAGCAAATAGATTTAGTCTTGGTTGTCGTGGCACAGAAGGTCCCGGTGGAGGATGTCCAGAAAGCGCAGCAAATTATGCGGGAATCCATCCATCCATCCATTTTCGTCCGCTTATCCGGGGTCGGGTCGCGGGGGTAGCAGCCTAAAGCCCGGAACACACCTGAGCGTACATGAAGTACGCCACTGTACGCGCGCATTTTGTGCGCATGTTTTCGCTGCTATAGCTCGGCTTTTATCAGCTTTCAAACGCTCGCGTTCTCGCTCCAGATCCTTGTTGTAATATGAGCAGCTGCGCGCGGAGGGGACTCAGCTGAGCTCGCTGATTGGTCACTTGCTGACACGCCTTCTGAAATGATTGACAGCTTTCAATCAGCTCAGTGAAACCTCGAGAATGCATCATGAGCAGCTCGCTGAAGACAGCTGCAGTGTTCTGATGCGGTGTTTCTACTATATATGTTATAAAAAGTTATCTCAGAAATAAAAATAATAACAGGGAGCGCTTTTCCTGCAGCACACAGTCCACCAGGGAATATTTAAAACATTGCGCACCCAGGTAGGACCTGAATTCATTCATTTCAGTCATCGAGTGAACGGAGGAAGAAGCGGTTACTTGACTTTAGGCAAAAAAACAAAAGAAAAGGCCCGATCAGCGATAAAGAAGGGGAATTTATTTCATTTGTGTAACATACAAAACAGTCCGGCGCCGGGGAAGTTTATGGTCAGACACCGCGCAAGCGTCCGCGGTCGTAAAAAAAAGCTTTGCGCGTACATGCCCTGAGGGGCTACGCGGGGCTACGCTTTTGCCTTGACGTACGTACGTGGCGTATAGGCGTATAGATAGAACGCTCAGGTATATTTCGCCCTTAAGTAGGGAGGCCCAGACTTCCCTCTCCCCAGCCACTTGAAGCAGCTCCTCTGGGGGAATCCCAAGGCGTTCCCAGGCCAGCCGAGAGACATAGTCCCTCCAGCGTGTCCTGGGTCTTCCTCTGGGTCTCCTCCCGGTGGGACATGCCCGGAACACCTCACCAGGGAGGCGTCCAGGAGGCATCCTAACCAGATGCCCGTTGAATGCGGGAATCCATGGAAAGTTTTGTTTTGACGCAAGCAAGTAAAGTACAAAAGGAGTCTTTGAAGGTGGTTCTGAAGGCTGGTCGTGCTGAAATAAATACAGAGTTGGCTCAGATCGAGGAAAAGATTAAAACAGTGCCTTTGTTGGAGAGAGCCAGACAGAGAAAGTTGAAACGGCAGCTGGAAAGACAAAAAAGGATATTATTTGATGCGCTGATTTGCTATGAACCAAAAATGATGGACTTTTTGCCAAAAATGGATATGAAGGTGATTAGAACAGAACAGAGGAAGAACTCACCTCAGGAAAATACAGTGTTGAAGCAGAGAGGAGCAAGTGAGAAAGAATGGTTGTGGAGAAGTCCAGACGGCAGACTAGTGAGGCCACTGGGACTTAGGCTGGGAGTGTTAAGAGAAGCTCATGGATTAGCTTGGTGCACTTGGTGCCTAATACTTGTTAGGCTGATTGGTGACTCTAAATTGACCCTAGGTGTGAGTGTGAGAGTGGATGGTTGTTTGGTGTGAGTGAGACAGGTCCCTCTTGTAAATGAGTCCCCGTGACTCAACGAGGCTAGCCTGTATAAATAAAGGTTGAATGAAAATTAGGACATGTAGGTAGGGATGCGCGATATAACCGGTACACGGTATAAACAATATAAATTTAGCCTACGATAGAGATCTGTCTTCTACCGGCTAACCGCAAAATCAGAGTTGTCAGATTTAATTGTTACTTTTTTTAGTTTAAAACTGTGCATCAGTGGTGTTGAAGTGTACAAACAGAGTTGTCAGAGCTAATCGATACTTTTTTTGTGTCGAAAACTGTGCGTAAGTGGTGTTTAAAGTATTTTATTTGAGTGCTAATAGCGAAGCTACAAGCTAACTTTGTCCGGCTTGCCGTAGTGTTGCCATCGGACGCATGCGCAAAACGCTGTGTTCCGTCTAAAGGTTTTTTTTTTTTTTTGTCGAAAGTTAAAGTAAGCGTTGGTCAGCTTTAAATCAGAGTTGTCAAATTTAATCTTTACTTTTTTTAGTTTAAAAATGTGTGTAAGTGGTGTTAAAGTCTTTTCTTCAAGCGCTAAGTATCGAAGCTATAAGCTAACTTCGTCCGACTTGCCGTAGTTTTGCCGTATACGGACGCATGCGCAAAACTCTGCATTCCGTCGAAAGTTTTTTTTTGTCTAAAGTTAAAGTAAACGTTGGTCAGCTTTAGAGAAACCTGCCCTCTGATCTGCGAACAGAACGCTGTGTTGTGTGATTTTACTGCGAGACCCTCTGGTCAAAGCCACAGAGGAAACTGGTTCTTCTTCTTCTGGTTGCCTTGTCAGATCTCCTTAAAGCAGAAGGAGACGCCCTCTAGAGGGTTGGAGGCTGAAGTGTTTTCAGTGTAAAATGCTCTGTTGTTCATTTCTTAAATGACAATATTGGAAACTGTTACGAGTTAACAACATATTCTTTAATTTAAAACTTATGGCTAAAACTACACAAGATGTATTTTGCACTGTTGTGCACTACAAGAAAGAAGCCTAATGCTTGAGTTGTTAATTATTTAAAAACTCTCTGGACCTAGTAGTGATCGTTCTTAATAGAGATTATTTTGTGGTATAGCAGTTTTCAAAATAAATTATGGCAAAAGGACACCCTATGCTTTTTTTATTTATTTCTATTGCAAGTTTTATACCATCCCAGTCCCAAAGAGCTCCACAGTGACTGGTCTGAATGACTATAGACCAGTGGCCCTCACCCCGATAGTCGCTAAATGTTTTGAGAAACTGGTCATGTCCCACATCAAGGCAACCGTCAACATCAACGAGGACCCTCATCAATACGCATACCGCGAGAACCGATCAACAGAGGACGCCATTTCTTCCGTGGTCCACACTGCTCTCACCCACCTGGATCAGAAGGACTCATACGTGCGTCTGCTCTTTGTGGACTTCACATCTGCCTTCAACACCATGATCCCCCAAACTCTGATAGACAAACTATCTACACTTGGACTAAGCCCCTCCATTTGTAACTGGGTACTAGACTTCTTAACAGACAGACCACAGTCCGTGAAGATCCACAACTTCTCCTCCTCCACCATAACCCTCAGCACTGGCTCTCCTCAAGGATGTGTGCTGAGCCCCCTTCTGTTCACTCTGCTCACATATGATTGTACAGCCACACTTCCAGGCTGTCATATTGTTAAGTTTGCAGATGATACAGCGGTGGTGGGATGCATCACAAACAATGATGAGTCCAGCTACAGACAGGAGGTGGAACACCTGGAGAGCTGGTGCAAAGAGAATAATCTTCACATGAATGTGAAGAAGACAAAGGAGATGATTGTGGACTTCAGAAGGAACAAACACACCCACGCCCCACTGAAAATAGGTGGGTCTGCAGTGGAAGTGGTCTCCAGCTACAAATACTTGGGTGTACACATGAATGATAACCTCAGCTGGAGCAACAACACCACCAGCCTGATCAAGAAAGGTCATCAGAGACTCTACTTCCTCAGACGGCTGAGACGTGCTGGTCTGAGCAGCCCAGTTCTCACCTCGTTCTACAGGTGTGCAGTGGAGAGCGTCCTGTGCTCCAGCATCAACGTGTGGCATGGAGGCTGCACAGTTGAAGAGAGGAAAGCTCTACAGAGAGTGGTGAAGGCTGCACAGAAGTCTGTTGGAGTCAGTCTCCCCACCATCACAGACATTTACACCTCCAGATGCAGGAAAAGAGCCACCTGCATCATGAAAGACCTCACTCACCCAGCACACTCACTCTTTGCCCCACTCCCCTCAGGACGGAGGTTGAGGAGCATCAAATGTAGAACCACTAGACTGAGGAACAGCTTCTACCCTGAGGCTGTTAGACTCATGAATAAATAAAAATAAAATAAAAAATAAACACTGCAAAATATCACATCATGCTGATGCTGATCTGTTTTCTTGTTGCTGTGTTCATCTGTGTTCATCTGTGACCATCTGCTCATACAAACTCATGTTCGTGCTGCTGTTTATTTCCACTATATTAGGCTTAGTGTATTACTAGTTGATGTTTTTCTTAGTTAATTCTAGATGTTATTACTGTTTTTCTCTTGCATTTGTTGTTGGATGTAACTGGGACCTCGTGTACATAATCTCGTTTTCATCACATGTACCACATGCAGTGCAAATGACAATAAAGACTCTCTGACTCTGACTCTGAAAAACATATTGCGATATATATCGTTATCGCCACCCTTCACAATACATATCGTGATATGAATTTTAGGCCATATCGCACATTCCTACATGTGGGACATAGACAAATGAACAGGAATTTGTGTCACTGGTGGCATCCTTTATTGGCAGACATGACATCCAATCGTGAAGGAGTGTTGAGTGTATGAAAAATATAATCCAAGGTCAACTGTGAAACCAGAAATGGGAGCATTTCCAGTCCAAATCAGACCAGGACAGGAGGTGGTGTTATATTACACAGATATGGTGGAGAGAGTGGAAAGAAAATATTTTTGTTGGTACTAGTGGACGCATTCACAGGATGGCCGGAGGCATGGACGGCAAAAAAGGTGGACGGCCAAACGGTGGTGAAATGTTTGATCAATCATTATATTCCCACACACGGTTTTCCAGAAAAAAAAATCAGATCAGATAATGGGAGTCATTTTAAAAATGCAGATCTGCAAAGAGTAGAACAGGCAGTAGGCCTGAAACATTCTTTTGGGACGGTGTATCACCCCCAATCCCAAGGTCAAGTAGAGAGAATGAATCAGAACATCAAAACTAAATTGGCTAAAATATGTGCACAGACCAAATTGTCTTGGGCAAAAGCTCTTCTGATTGCATTAATGACCATACGATGTTCATTGAATCAGTCCACAGGTTTCACTCCATGTGAACTGTTGACAGGAAAGCAGTTTCCGGGTCCAACAACTGCTCTGACCCTGGGAAAAGAAACGGAGGAGTACAGGTACAAACCATATTTTGAAGAACTGAGAACCCTGTTGTCTAGCTTTGATTCACAGGTGACAAAACCGAAGAGAGAGAAGAATCTGGGACACCCCATACAGCGGAGTGGGTCTTGCTGAAAGTCATCAAAAGGAAGTGGAAGGAACCAAGGTGGACAGGCCACAGAGCTGGGGACGCTCACTTCAGGATCTCCTGGACGTGCATGCTGATGGAGGGGACTCAGATCAGAAGGCAGAGGGGACGGACACCCAGACCAGCAAATTCAGTTGAACCTCCCCATTGGGAAGGCAGACCTCCTCTGACATAAGGCGGAGTAAGGCTCAAAAGTCTGGCTATCGTGCAACCTATCTGGTTGAAGAAGAAGGTCCTCAGACAAGGGGGTGGGTAACCTCCCTCAGCCAAAAAATTGAGGCAAGGTGACAAGACCTGGGCCAGGATGAGAAATGGGGAAGAAGACTTTGCGGACAAAACTTCAAGAAAAGAAGACTTTGCAAAGACTAAAGTTCAAGAAAAGAAGACTTTGCGAAGACAAAAGCTCAAGAAAAGAAGATTTTGCAAGTAAAAATAGTCAAAAGCTCAAATAGCTGTTTACCTGAAGAAGGAAGAATCCACATTAGAAAAACTGTTAAATAATAATAATAATAATAATAATAATGAATTCCATTTATAATGCACTTTTCATTAATAAAAATCTCAATAAAAAAATTAATAAACCAAAGACTGTGTCTCTGATTAAGGTTGTTTTTCATAGAACTGTTTAGCATAATAAGGTGTTTTTTCATAGAACTGTTTAGCAAAATAAGATTGTTTTTTCCTTAAAATTGTTTAACAGAAATAGACTGTTTACAGGAAACAATGATGATTATACCCAAACTATACAGGAATTGGGGACTTTTGGGAATATTGGGAATTATTGCTTGTTTTAGTACAACTGTAATTTTCCTGTGTGAACATTATGGTGCGTTCCAGGACAACGCCAACTCCACTCAGCCAGTCACCAGACCAGAGTTGCTCATTTTCACTGATTTTCGGAGCGTCCATTCCATCGCTCGAACTGAACGGCCTATCCAGGTGAAAGGTGTGGGAACGGAGTTGAACAAAAAAAGCCGGTTGAGAGGAAAAGAGGGATGCCCAGGTGCATGACAATTGGTGTGGAAAATTATACAAAGCTTTAGAACTAAACTATGTAAAATGATCTGCAACCACATTTCAATTTGATTTGTATGATGTAATCAATTGTCGGGGGAAAATGCGTTGTTCAGGAAATATGATCTGTATTTGTGTGTAGATGAGGGGCGGCCGTGGCGTAGTGGTAATGGCAGTCATTCCCCGATCGGAAGGTTGGCGGTTCGAATCCCGGTTCCCCACACCATGTGTCGTTGTGTCCTTGGGCAAGACACTTAACCCCGAGTTGCTCCTGGTAGGACTGGAAAGCACCTTGCATGGTAGTCTGCCGCTACCGGTGTATGATTGTGTGTAGTATTCAATGTGTGTAGCGCTTTGAGATTTTCACTAATGAAAAGCGCGTTATAAATTGAATTCATTATTATTATTATTATTATAGATGGTCCATTAAAGCTACAATGTGCAAATAATAAGTTTGACTCTTCCATGTATGCAAATCCCCTCCACTGGTGTAGAAAGTGGGTTGGAGTATTTGCCACAGAAGCCTCCACCAAAAAGGCCAGAGACACCCCACATCCTTTATGGAAGGTGCCCGGATCAGATTGGGACATCGAATGGCTAATTTTGGGAGTACACATGTTGGGAAGAGATTACATGGGATTGCTAAAAATTACATTCATAGATCCGCCCACCATTAACATTGGCATGCAAAACAACCATAACAATACTGCGGTTGTTCCATCTTCCTTGCCCGCGGTCCTGAACACTTCTAACACAATACAGGTGGACTACACTACCGGTACTTTAAGTACCCGCAATGTATTGGACATGTCCGTAGGATACGCATATTCCAACATTTGGCTTGATTGGGGGATGAACGCAGCTAAAGAACAGAGAATGCCACACTGCCAGGCCTGCGTTGTTCATCTAACCTGCACCACTTTTTTCCTTGGACAAATTGGGGTTTTAATTGCATGATTAGGCTCACCAAAACAGACACACTTCCAGGTTGCACCACTTTAGCATCTATATATCCTCCTATTCCAAACACCACTCTTCCTGGACCATTCTCCATCACTCCACATAAAGAAAGGTATGTGTGTTTCAACTTTACACATAAGAACCCCCACATTAATATGAGCCAAATTGACCATGATTGGTGTAAATTTACATTCCAAGGCCACAATATGATTGGCCAATGGGCACGAGCAGGACTATATTTTTATTGTGGTGGAAGAAGATTGTTTGTACAGGTCCAGAGGAGTACCATTGGACTTTGTGCCATGGAGCGACTTGGAGCCCCTCTGACATTGGTTGGACAGAGATTGTCAGCCTTACCTGTGCCAGTGTTAGAAGATGGCATGACAGCATTGACCCGAAGACGTAGGAGAAACGTCTTAGCACGTCAAAGTTTCAATTCAGATTTGACCTGCATACAAACAGCCCCACGTAGATTGATGCAATTGCGAGTCCCTAGAGGAGTCCCAGATGAATATAAGCTAGCTGATCAGGTGGGGGCCGGATTGAGAGCTTCCCAATCTTCAGCACTTTGTTCCCCGTGACTCCTAACAAAAATGTGGATAGAATTAATTATATACAAACCGGATTCCAAAAAAGTTGGGACACTAAACAAATTGTGAATAAAAACTGAATGCAATTATGTGGAGATGGCAAATGTCAATATTTTATTCTTAATAGAACATAGATGACAGATCAAAAGTTTAATCTGAGTAAATGAAACATTTTAAAGGAAAAATATGTTGATTCAAAATTTCCCAGTGTCAAATCCCCAAAAAGTTGGGACAAGTAGCAATAAGTGGCTAGAAAAAGGAAATTGAGCATATAACGAACAGCTGGAAGACCAATTAACACTAATTAGGTCAATTGACAACATGATTGGGTATAAAAAGAGCTTCTCAGAGTGTCAGTGTCTCTCAGAAGCCAAGATGGTAAGAGGATCACCAATTCCACCATTGTTGTGCAGAAAGATAGTGCAGCAATACCAGAATGGTGTTACCCAGCGTAAAATAGCAAAGACTTTTAAGTTATCATCATCAACCGTGCATAACATCATCAAAAGATTCAGAGAATCTGGAACAATCGCTGTGCGTAAGGGTCAAGGCCGTAAAACTCTACTGGATGCTCGTGATCTCCGGGCCCTTAAACGTCACTGCACCTCAAACAGGAATGCCACTGTCAAGGAAATAACAGAATGGGCTCAGGAATACTTCCAGAAAGCATTGTCAGTGAACACAATCCACCGTGCCATCCGCTGTTGCCAGCTGAAACTCTACAGTGCAAAGAGGAAGCCATTTCTAAGCAAGCTCCACAAGCTCAGATGTTTGCACTGGACCAGGGGTCATTTAAAATGGAGTGTGGCAAAATGGAAGACTGTTCTGTGGTCAGATGAGTCACGATTTGAAGTTCTTTATGGAACACTGGGACGTCATGTCATCCAGACCAGAGAGGACAAGGATAGCCCAAGTTGTTATCAACGCTCCGTTCAGAAGCCTGCATCACTGATGGTATGGGGTTGCATGAGCGCTTGTGGCATGGGCAGCTTGCATGTCTGGAAAGGCACCATTAATGCAGAGAACTATGTTCAGGTTTACTTTGTACAAGCCCAAAACCAGAAAAGTTGGCACGTTGTGGAAATCGCAAATAAAAACAGAATACAATGACTTGCAAATCTTTTTCAACCTATATTCAATTGAACACACTGCAAAGACCACATACTTAACGTTCGAACTGGTAAACTTTGTTATTTTTTGCAATTATTAGCTCATTTGGAATTTGATGCCTGCAACATGTTTCAAAAAAGCTGGCACAAGTGACAAAGAAGACAGAGAAATTTGAGGAATGCTCATCAAACACTTATTTGGAATATCCCACAGGTGAACATGCAAATTGGGAACAGGTGGGTGCCATGATTGGGTATAAAAGCAGCTTCCTTGACATGCTCAGTCATCCACATAGAAGGATGGGGCGAGGGTCACCACTCTGTGAACAAATGCGTGGGCAAATTGTCGAACAGTTCAAGAACAACTTTTCTCAACGAGCTATTGCAAGGAATTTAGGAATTTCACCATCTACGGTCCGTAATATCATCAAAAGGTTCAGAGAATCTGGAGAAATCACTACACGTAAGGGGCAAGGCCGAAAACCAACATTGAATGCCCGTGACCTTCGATCCCTCAGGCGGTACTGCATCAAAAACCGACATCAGTGTGTAAAAGATATCACCACATGGGCTCAGGAATACTTCAGAAAACCACTGTCAGTAACTACAGTTCGTCGCTACATCTGTAAGTGCAAGTTAAAGCTCTACTATGCAAAGCAAAAGCCATTCATCAACAAGATCCAGAAACGCCGCCGGCTTTGCTGGGCCCGAGCTCATCTGAGATGGACTGATGCAAAGTGGAAAAGTGTTCTGTGGTCTGATGAGTCCACATTTCAAATTGTCTTTGGAAACTGTGGACGTCGTGTCTTACGGACCAAAGAGGAAAAGAACCATCAGGACTGTTATAGGCGCAAAGTTCAAAAGCCAGCATCTGTGATGGTATGGGGGTGCATTAGTGCCCAAGGCATGGGTAACTTACACATCTGTGAAGGCACCATTAATGCTGAAAGGTACATACAGGTTTTGGAGCAACATATGCTGCCATCCAAGCGACGTCTTTTTCATGGACGCCCCAGCTTATTTCAGCAAGACAATGCCAAGCCACATTCTGCACGTGTTACAACAGCGTGGCTTCGTAGCAAAAGAGTGCGGGTCCTCCCCTGGCCTGCCTGCAGTCCAGACCTGTCCCCCATTGAAAATGTGTGGCGCATTATGAAACGTAAAATACGACAACGGAGACCCCGGACTGTTGAACAACTTAAGCTGTACATCAAGCAAGAATGGGGAAGAATTCCACCTGAAAAGCTTCAAAAATTGGTCTCCTCAGTTCCCAAACGTTTACTGAGTGTTGTTAAAAGGAAAGGCGATGTAACACAGTGGTAAATATGTCCCTGTGCCAACTTTTTTGCAATGTGTTGCTGCCATTGAATTCTAAGTTAATGGTTATTTGCAAAACAAAATAAAGTTTCTCCGTTCGAACATTAAATATATTGTCTTTGCATTCTATTCAGTTGAATATGGGTTGAAAAAGATTTGCAAGTCATTGTATTCTGTTTTTATTTGCGATTTGCACAACGTGCCAACTTTTCTGGTTTTGGGCTTGTACATTACAATGTGTTGAGACTAACTAATCTGACTTGGGATGCGGTAGAAGGCTTGTCTGAACAATTGGCACCCATATCTCGCATGGCTATCCAGAACCAGATGGCGCTGGACATGCTGCTGGCTAAAAAAAAAAAAGGGGGGGTATGTGTTATGATTGAAGAACAATACGTACATTCCTGATAATACATACCCTGATGGATCAGTCACTCGGGCGATAGAAGGCCTGAAAGCTCTGTCAAAAACAATGCACAAACACAGGTATCGACAACCCCTTGGATGATTGGCTGAGCGGCATTTTTGGTAAGTGGAAAGATACTGCATTGTCTGTGTTCATGTCAGTGGACATTTTTTTTGGGGATCCTGATAACTTGTGGTAGTTGTTGCATTACATGTGCTCGTTCACTATGTAATCGCCTTATCACTGTGGCCATAGAAAAAACTGACACTGAACACAGGATGATGTTTTTGTTGGGGGAAACTAGGAGTGTAGAGGGTTTGGTAGATTTGTAAGGGATGTTGAGTGGGCCTTTTACAGGTCGTCGTCATAAGGATGAGACAACGTCGTGTTTTTCCTCCCGTGAGAACCATACCGTCAGCCCTGGAGGAGTTTTTTCATGACATCCACACAACATCCTAGGGTCTAAACCATAAGTATTAATCTTTTTATGATAGATGTGCTTTCTAAACCACAAGTGTTAATCTTTTTATGATAAATGTGCCTTCTAAACCACAAGTATTAATCTTTTTAAGATAGATGTGCCTTTTAAATCACAAGTATTCATTTTTAATAGAGGTGTCATATAAACCACAGGTGTTAACCTTACGTTGATAGAAGTGATCTATAAACTGATGTTTAGAATTAGCTTCACAGTGTTACATATGAGTGACACCTGAGGGTGACTATTAATCTTACTATGTTATGTGTGATTAACCTGAGTTTTAAACCTACACCAATGTTAGGCATTTGATCTCCTTTAAGGAGATCACCTGGGGGAATTGTAAGATATTGTGAATATTTAAACAACTAATTCATCATTAGGAGTTAGTTAATATGTTTTAGTGTATGTGGGAATAATTGACCGGCAGCTGTGAACCAGGAACCTTTGTTAATTACATCAGCAGGAAGGAAGGTTCAGCCTTATTTTAAGACAACCTAAGAAATGTTGTATGGGCCTCTGAGAAAACTCTACCATCTGGAGGCACTAAGAGATAACATTGATTTACAGAAGCGCCTTTGTCTGCTTTAGGAGGTGAATTGTGGTTTTACTGTGCAGAAGGTCAACGCATGTATCTCCCGGGCGGAGCCCCCCCAGATATTATAAGGAGATACTGTTCATAGGGTTTTTCAGAACTGGTTCCAGTCAGCTGGCTCCACTTCTCCAGATCTGTTTGTGTTCTGTTCATACATCTGTTTGTGAAAATAAATGTTGTTAAACTTGAAGGAAGCCTGGTCCCTCAGATTAAGCCAAGGTACAGACAACATCAAAAATGTGGGTGGGGTAGGTGAAGCACCCACACCTGCCCCCACCCTCATTTGCCCCACTCTGGGCCCTTGAGCAAGGCCTTTAACCCCCACCATTTGCTCCCCCGGGCACCCTAGATATCAGCTCACTGCTCCACACAAAGGGCTGTGGTAGCTCAGTGGTCTGTGGTTGCAACAGGAAGGGCATCCGGCGTAAAAATAACTGCCAAGTCTTCTTACGACTTAGTTCGCTGTGGCGACCCCTCAAGAAGGGAGCAGTCGAAAGAAGAAGGGAAAAAAATGTATACAGGGAGTCCCCGACTTACGGCACCCCCGACCTACGGCAACTCGGACTTACGAACGCACTGAAAAAAATAAAATAATAATTGTATGTGATCCGACTTGCGTCATTTTCGACATACAAACGGTCCTTAGGTCCGGAACTCGTTCGTCGAGGACTCCCTGTATATAAATATACAGTATATATATAAATGCACAGTATATATCTATCTATC
>JBBPBX010042715.1:0-20981 GCA_038048925.1 Garcialebias charrua | reverse complement strand
GTAGGCGTAGTCATAAATGATAGTTTGACAGCTTTTTTGTACAAATAAATCCGTATAGAGCTAGGATTAGTCCGCCCGTGGTGATTTTATTTTGTAAATACGGAAGTTGTGCTCGTTCCTTTTCCTGTTGGTGCGACGTAATCTTCAAAAGTTGACTCCGGCACAGCTCCGGCGTCCGGCAGAAATAGAAAAATTTCTAATTTTGACGGACTGCCGTCCGCTCTCCGCAGCTCGCCGCCGCCGTGCGGAGCCAGTGTAAACTCTGTCATTGATTATAATGGGTGCGTATTTGCTGCGGAGGTCGGACCGGAGCGGGGCGGAGCCGCAACGCATGTGGTGTAATTTTGGGGTTAGGCAATAGGTGACTATCTGTGAGCAGCAGTATGGTTTCATGCCAAGAAAGAGCACCACAGATGTTGTATGGTACAGGACATGTATGAGGACAGTAGCACATTGGTGAGATGTGTTGTAGTGACAGATAGCTTCATGGTGGAGGTGGGATTGCATCAAGGATCGTTTCAGAGCCCCTTCTTGTTTGCTCTGGTGATGGACCGACTATAACAGATGAGGTCAGGCAGGAATCCCCATGGACTATGATGTTTGCAGATGACATTGTGATCTGTGGTGAGAACAGGAAACAGGTGGAAGAGAACTTGGAAAGGTGGAGGTATGCACTTGAAAGAAGAGTGCCGGTAATGAAAGTCAGCCATAGTAAGACAGAGTACAGGTACTGTACATGTGTGTGAATGAGAGGGAGGCTGGTGGAACAGTGAGGCTACAAGGAGCAGAGGTCACAAAGGTGCAGGACTTCAAGTACTAGGGGTCCATTATCCAGTGAGATGTGGTAAAGAAGTGAAAAAGAGAGTCCAGGCAGGATGGAGTGGATGGAGAAAAATTTCAGTAGTGATTTGTGACAAAATGGTGTCAGCAAAGATCAAAGGAACAGTTTACAAGACAGTGGTGAGACCAGCTGTTGTATGGTCTTGACACAGTGGGTTTGACAAAAAGACAGGAGAAAGAACTGGAAGTAGCAGAAATGAAGATGCTGAGGTTCTCCACAGGTGTGACAAGGATGGATAAGATCAGGAATGAGATCATCAGAGGTACAGCACATGTTGAATAACAGAGATAAAGTGAAGGAGGCCAGACAGATGGTTTGAACATGTCCAGAGGAGGGACAGTGGGTATATTGGTGGAATGATGTTAGAAATGCAGCTGCCAGTAAAAAGACAAAGAGGGAGGCCAAGGAGGAGATATATGGATGCAGTTAGAGAGGACATGAAGGTAGTTGGAGTGAGGACAGAGGATGCAGAGGACAGAGTGAGATGGAGGAGGATGACTCGCTGTGGCGACCCCTGACGAGGACAAAGCCGTAAGAAGAAGAAGAAATTTATGACAGATACTTACCTTGGAAATGTGCATGGTTGTAGGTTCAAAAATCTGACTAGTAGATGGGACCGGGTCTTCGTCTTCAGATGGCGCAATACTGGTGTCAGGCATTGTCGACATCATTTCAGCAATGTCCTAGAAAGAGAAATATAACAACAGTTATGATTCAGTAAAAAAATTACTTTTGTCTTCAAATAATTTATTTAGTTATTTTTCAATTTAATCTTTTGTATGTAGTATGGCAAAGAGCATATGTAAGACGTGCTGTTACACAAAGTGTTTTTACATAAATGTTAACAGAATAAAATTTTAATTTACACATCCAAATATTCTACTGTCCTACTAGCCTGGTTAAAACCAGACCAGACCCTTGTCCTTCACTTCGCTTCGTACTACCCTAACTCTAGTACGAAGCGAAGTGAAGGACAAGGGTCTCGTTTTAACCAGGCTACTGTCCTACCTGAAAAGCTAAACATTATTTAAAAAAAATACTATATACCACTGGATCTGTCTTGAATGCATTAGATGCCAGAATTTGATTTGAATTTATTAGATGAATAAATTAGAAAATGAACTGTACTATTCAAAAGTTTGTATGAAAAAAATTACATTAATTACTTTTTCATCAAAGTAAAAGTATGATTTGTCAATACAAGAAATACAAGCTTTATTATTTGTCAAATCCTATTATTATAATAATAATAATAATAATAATTATTGTATACACTATCAGTGGAAAACTTTTTTATAAACGTTGCAGCTGAGCAAAACCGTGCATTGAGCTTCATGTGGCTCTTGTGTGTTTGTTACGGCTAATGCATATTAGCTTCGAACAAGCCAAACTTATTGTACTCGCATGAATATAAGCAATCCAATGATTAGTCTGCATCGGACAAAGTTATTGGAAACTTAATCAATGGAATAGTGTTTTATACACGGCTTACTGTATATTATTCACAACAGCTACGGTAATCTAGTCGAGGCTCGACAGAGTTTGCGATTTGTCATTTTAAGACAGTAAATCATCCAACACTCTCATTAAAGGAGCTGTATGTAACTTTTCCTAACAATATATTTTTAACATATTTCTTCACTCTGTCACTACCTCCTGACATACTGATTTTAGACAAGTAATCTCTGAAAAAAACTATTGTCCCCTTGCTTCTCTAAAAGCATTTCTAAAAAGCCACAGTGACCCACCGTTAACCAGCCAATAAAAACAGAGTTTGTAACCAGCCAATAAAAACAGAGCTTGAATTTGAATCAGCCAATAAAAACAGAGCTTGAATTTGAATTTCAGCAGAGCAAGGGGGAGCAGAGCCATATATGGCTCTGAGGGGGAGGGATCAGAAACGTGTCTGTTCAAAATTTTCCTAAGTTCTAGAAATTACATACTGAACCTTTAATAAGCACTCCATGAATAAAAAAAACACAGACTGATGTTAATTAAAGGCGCAGAGATATATACAGTCCTCCGATTATGTTTACACAACTTACTCGTTCTACCTTCGTATAGCTCGCCCTTTAGCTCGCTTATTGGAAGTCTCCCCCGCGCGTCAGCGCCTACTGAAAACCTTTTAGTCCACGCCCACCTACCGGATGGGCCCACCCCTCGGGTCGATAAAACCCCTCGACCAGGGTGAATCTATCTCTTCTTCATTCAGCCCGAATGAGAACCTTACTAAATTTTTTGAAATTATCATTATCATTATTTTTTCCATCAAGATGGCAAAGACCGGTCCAGGTTGCTCCGCTGGATTGATTCTCAGCTTCGACGGCCACGACACCTGCGAAAGGTGCCTGGGAGCCGAACGCGCGGCCCCGGACAACGACTGCCCCCCTCTGCGCCAAGCTACCACTGTGCGAGAGGGAAAGACGGGCAGAACTGTTCAACCCCATCGGTGAAGACAAATGGACTCTCCGGGACCGTACGCTACTGGACAAACCGGTCGACCTCGAGGCGGTCACAAAGGACCCCTCTCTCTCAGCAATGAGCTCCCTAATGCACGACCTGCCCGCCATCATCCACGAGGCGGCCGTGCTGAAGGGACTGTCGGTGCCTACCCCTTCACCGCCCAGGAAAAACATCCTGGCGGGCTTGAGGTAGGGCACCACGTCGCAGCGACGCTCGACTTCGGAGACGCAGCAACGGACTCCGGGGACGTGAGTGGGGTTCAGGACACCACTCCCCCCCTTCTAGAGAGCGAGGCCTCGGACGAGGACCGTAGGAGCGAATGCTCTGAGGTCCCCTCCCAGCCTCTACCGCCGGACGCCCCCCTGACTCCGATGGGATCCCTGATGCAGGTCCTTCCCGACATCATCCTCGGGGCGGCCGCGCAAAAAGGCCTGACGGTGCCAACCCCCTCTCCGCCCAGGCCGAACGACCTGGCGGGCTCGAGGTTCGGCACCGCGTCACAGCGGCGTCCAGACCCGGTCTGGCCTCGCTTCCCAGCAGTGACGGAGCTCTGGCAGAAAGAGAGACGAAGTCGCCGAGACGGTGAGTGGCTTCATGCCCACTCGCCCGCCATCTCGACAACCAGACGGGGGAGAAGACCGCCGGGACCAGAAACAGCCATCGGCTGCAGCGGGCTCGCGACAACCACAGCAGCCGGCTTTTCAAACAGAAGCAGCAGCGACCGTGGGACGGTGAGCAACACGCTCCACGAGGCCGCGGCTACCAGGCCCGTGGCGGCTATCAGGGCAGAGGCGGCCAGAAGCAGAACCCCTACAGCCGACCGCCTCAGCAGAAATGTCTCGTTGCGGGAAGTGTGTAATATCAATAAAGAGCGAAATGTTTTGAATAACGTTTTTCTCTCATGTTTCGGGCTTGTCTGTCGGGCCGTATAACCCCTCAGCCGCACGACTACACATGCTTCCCACCACACAAAAGCTAACCTCGAGTAAGATAGCTCAAACAAGGTAACAATTAATAAATGTTTCATGTTTGGTGAACTCGTTATTTTTAACTCTGAACCGGGTAATGAAACCCGTCCGCTGCTAAAATTAAATGACGCCGTGCAGCCACGAGGCTGCCCGGCAAGGGTCACAAAAGAAGCTAGCTAAACAATGCTTCATGTTTGGCGAACTCGTTACTGTATTTTTAACTCTGAACCGGGTAATGAAACCCGTCCGCTGCTAAAAATAAATGACGCCGTGCAGCCACGAGGCTGCCCGGAAAGGGTCACTAAAAAAGCTAGCTAAACAATGCTTCATGTTTGGTGAACTCGTTATTTTTAACTCTGAACCGGGTAATGAAACCCGTCCGCTGCTAAAAATAAATGACGCCGGTACAGCCACGAGGCTGCCCGGCAAGGGTCACAAAAGCTAGCTAAACAACCAGACGCCATGTTTGACGCCATGTTGGTTGCACCTCGTGCCACGCAGTCGACGCGGGGTCAATCCCACAGCGCGCTGCTTAGTGTCACGTGACGCGAGCCCGGTCCACGCTCAGGCTGCCGGGGCTCCGCCTCATCAAACGTTTAACTGGCGTTCCACGTNAAAAGCTAACCTCGAGTAAGATAGCTCAAACAAGGTAACAATTAATAAATGTTTCATGTTTGGTGAACTCGTTATTTTTAACTCTGAACCGGGTAATGAAACCCGTCCGCTGCTAAAATTAAATGACGCCGTGCAGCCACGAGGCTGCCCGGCAAGGGTCACAAAAGAAGCTAGCTAAACAATGCTTCATGTTTGGCGAACTCGTTACTGTATTTTTAACTCTGAACCGGGTAATGAAACCCGTCCGCTGCTAAAAATAAATGACGCCGTGCAGCCACGAGGCTGCCCGGAAAGGGTCACTAAAAAAGCTAGCTAAACAATGCTTCATGTTTGGTGAACTCGTTATTTTTAACTCTGAACCGGGTAATGAAACCCGTCCGCTGCTAAAAATAAATGACGCCGGTACAGCCACGAGGCTGCCCGGCAAGGGTCACAAAAGCTAGCTAAACAACCAGACGCCATGTTTGATGCCATGTTGGTTGCACCTCGTGCCACGCAGTCGACGCGGGGTCAATCCCACAGCGCGCTGCTTAGTGTCACGTGACGCGAGCCCGGTCCACGCTCAGGCTGCCGGGGCTCCGCCTCATCAAACGTTTAACTGGCGTTCCACGTACATGAGTGGCGCCACCTCTCTGCAAAGCTCCGATCGAGGTAAGAAAAGAAAAGCCACTCAACTTAGCCAAACACCGCCCGCCAGAAGACGCACGGCGCTCAACGGGAGCACCGCTTCACCAGAGCGAGCGCTCCCCGGGTCAGCAAGCGCGTCGACGTCAGACGCAACGTCGCGTCACGCCTCTGGCACATCGGGCTGCCCCTTTTTGGGCGGGGCCCCCGTGGGTTACCGTGGTAACGGAGGGAGGGCCCCAGCGACTGGCTGACGCACATGATGCGCTCGAGACAGCAAGATCTCGCGCTGCCACTGGGCAGAAACCAGCAGTGGCAGCAAAAATGCAGTTTTAGACAGGTGGCTGTCAAAAATCATAAGAAAGGGTTATGCACTCCAGTTTGCTGCAAAACCCCCACCTTTCAAGGGAATACTGGAAACAGTATTGTCAGTCAAAAATCAAAACTCCCTACTGTCAGAAATTCAAGGAATGCTGTCGAAGGGAGTGATTTCCAAGGTGGCAGAAGGAGATCAGAACAAAGGGTTCTATTCTCGATTTTTTCTCGTGCCCAAGAAAAGGAGGGGCGAGACCAGTTTTAGATCTGTCGATTTCCAACAGATCGATTTTGGTGAGAAGTTTTTCACATGCTCACCATAAAACAGCTGCTGAGGAATGTGCACAAGGGAGACTGGTTCACATCCCTCGATCTGAAGGATGCTTACTGGCACGTGAGTATCATCCCACAACACAGGAAATACCTGAGGTTTTTCCTTCCAGGGGAACCAGTTTGAGTTCAAAAGGCTCGTTTTCGGCTACTGGTTAGCTCCCAGAACTTTTTCAAAGTGTGTGGAAGCAGCGATACGCCCACTTCCCTCAGCAGGGATGTGGATCCTGTCTTATCTAGACGACCCACTTATTTTTAAAGCAGGTCGCAAGAGGAAGCAGTAGTCCAGACCAGGGTATTAGCAGAACACCTGTTGGACCTGGGATTTGCTGTAAACTGGATGAAAAGTTCAGTAATCCCAGCACAGTCCATTGTTTACCTGGGGGTAGAGCTGGATTCACGCTCAATGAGAGCACGCCTGTCAGAGCAGAGGGCAGCCGATCTGACAGCACAGCTGAAGCGCGTCCAACCAGGGAAGGTGGTGACGGCGGCAGCAGTGATGCGCCTTCTGGGCCTGATGGCAGCCGCTCATGTGGTATTAAATCTGGGTTTATTACACAGGAGAACGGCCCAGCGTTGGTTTACCAACCTGCGCGTGGACCCAGTGCACCAAAAACGCAGGATGGTGCTGGTTCCCCCATCCGTGGGTCCAGACCTGCGTTTCTGGGGAAACACCCACACCCTGAGGGAGGGTGTCTCCATGATCACACCTACGTCTCACATCCCAGTTTTTCCACAGACGCATCTCTGATGGGATGGGAGAGGGACGTGCCTCTCCCAATCGGTGGGAGGAAAGTGGCCAAGCCACTCCCACCTCCACATAAACATTCTGGAGCTGATGACAGTCCAGAAGGTTTTGCAACATTTTATTCTGTTAGTTCAGCAGCAACATGTACTGGTGCACACCGACAACCAGGTGGCAGCAGCGTACATCAATCGCCAGGGCGGGTCTCGCTCAGCTCAGCTGCTGCGCGTGGCCAGGCGGCTACTCCTGTGGGCCCAGCAGAACCTGCTCTCTCTGAGAGCAGTGTACATCCCAGGAGTGCTGAACGTGGGAGCAGATATCATGTCGAGGGGGGGACCACGTCAGGGGGACTGGTCTCTCCACTCGGACTTAATAAATCAGATTTGGGCCAGATTCGGTCGTGCAGAAATAGACCTTTTTGCAGCCCGAAGCAACAGGAAGTGTGCACTCTGGTGCTCACTGAACCCAAAAGACGACCCCCCTCTGGGAGTGGACGTTTCTGCGCTCAGATGGTGGTCAGAGAAGAAGCTTTACGCTTTTCCACCAGTCCCTCTCATTCCAAGAGAGCTAGAACGAGTCCGGGAGGAGAAACTGTCTCTCATCCTGGTGGCTCCAGAGTGCAAATATGCACCCTGGTCCCCAGACCTGCAGCAGCTGGTAGTGGACAGCCCCCTGCAGCTGCCATGGAGGGAGGATGCTCTCCTCCAAGCGAGAGGGGCGATCAGGCATTTCCCAGAAATAGGCCAACGCCTTTGGGCCTGGAAGCTGAGCGGTGCCGCCTAACAAACTTAGGCCTCACCCCAGCCCTGGTCCGGACGATTCAGGACGCCCGTGACCCGCCCACAACTACGCTTTATGCGTCTAGTGGGCAGCTTTTCAGCGGTGGTGCGGGGACAGAGGCATCGAGGCCACAGCATGTGACATTGGCTCTGTCCTGGCTTTTCTGCAACTGCTGTTGGAGAGAAAGCTAGTTTTTAGCACGATAAAAGTGTACGCGGCGGCCATTTTCATCATGTCACGAGGGTTTTGGTGGCAGGACGTTATTCAATCATTCTCTGATTAAACGTTTCCTGAGGGGCGTTAGACGCCTTAGACCCTTGAAGCGTGACATCACACCTCAGGGGGATCTGGCACTAGTTCTGGGCGCTTTAACCAAAGCCCCCTTTGAACCCTTAGAGGAGGTGTCAATTAAGTTTTTGTCCATAAAAACTGCTCTTTTGCTGGCACTCACGTCGGCAAAGAAGGTGAGTGACCTCTGCACTTTCCATAGCTCCCTCTTGTTTACATATTAAACCTGATGGCAGCTCAGCGACTTTGAGGCCTAACCCGGCTTTATCCCAAGTCGCTCACCAGCAGTTTTTAAATCTCGGACAATAACTCTTAGTGGTTTCCATCTCCCTCCTCATGCTTCAGAGGAGGAAGCTAGGTCACACTGGCTGTGCCCAATTAGGGCTCTCAGAGCTTATCTGGCACGCACAACGAGTGTACGCCGCTCTCAAAGTTTGTTTGTCCATTTAGGACAACTCAGCGGGTCGGGCTCTGTCCTCTCAGCGCCTCTCTCACTGGCTGTGTGAAGCCATATCAGAGGCCTACAAAGCTGAGGGGAAGGAGCCTCCTGCGTCTCTGCGAGCTCATTCGACACGAGCTATGGCTTCGTCTGCAGCTCTGCACGGTGGGATGTCGGTCAGCGACATCTGTCAGGCCGCAGCTTGGAGCTCGTCCTGTTCTTACCCGTTTTTGTTTACGGGATGTGTCTACTTTTTCTATGACTCATTCAGTTCTGGGAGTCCTGGATAAGTAGTGGGAGTACACCTCCTAATGTTTAACTGTTCCACTGTACATAGTTCATGCAACAGTTGACGTTACACTATTTTTGTTTTGCAGCCGGAGAGTGTTCCTCTCCTTGTCTATGTGCAAAAAAAAAAAAAAAAAACACACAACATCAAACAATATCTTTCAGTGTTGTGGCTTGCTGCACAGCAGCAGAGCACGTCTGGAGGTTGTTTAAAGGCCTGCAGGCCTTCCTCCAGCCCACCACCTGCCTTTCCTCTTGCATGAGGAAGGACGTGCTTATTGGGATTGGGTGAGCAGATGCTCCTCATTGGTGGGATCCAGCGTGGCATGGACTATTTCCTGCTACGCCCTTTATTCCAATAAGCGAGCTAAAGGGCGAGCTATACGAAGGTAGAACGTTGGTTACGTATCGTAACCCCAGATTCTACGAGTATAGCGAGCCCTTTAGCTATCGGGCCACTCTGTATCCAAAATGGCTGAATGAATTAGCTATATTTGGAGATAGATTCACCCTGGTCGAGGGGTTTTATCGACCCGAGGGGTGGGCCCATCCGGTAGGTGGGCGTGGACTAAAAGGTTTTCAGTAGGCGCTGACGCGCGGGGGAGACTTCCAATAAGCGAGCTAAAGGGCTCGCTATACTCGTAGAATCTGGGGTTACGATACGTAACCAACGTTTTCTGGTGAGTTTTCCAATGGTAGCTTGTCTGCGTTGTTTAGATGTGGTAGCGGTTGCACTTTCTTCTGTAGATTTGCTTTTAAAAATTGTAGGAATAGCACCCGGTATTAAAACTTTTTTGTATCTCACTTTTAGGCCTAAAGATTTTTGTAAACCAGGTGTTCCATCAAAACAGTCGGCAGTAAAATGGTCGCTACAGAGAACAGAGTATTTAGTAGGAGTCCATCCGGCCCTCGTTCTCTGGACTTGTTTGGTCCATTCTTGTAGGAGTTTGTCATCTTTTGGGAAATGGAAAAGGCTCACATCTTCACTGGCGATATTAGAACACCCAAATGCGACACAAGTTACCGGCATTTTCAAGTGTTACAGAAAAAAAAAGCAGTTCTTGAAGACAATGAATCCGCGTTGCAATACCACCCGCTGACAGGATCTCATCAGTCAGAACAAGAGTTGAAATCTTCATCTTCTTCTTCTAAGTGGATTCTTTTTTGGCGGTTGGCAAACAACTGAAAGGTGCATTACCGCCACCTACTGGTATGGAGTATGGACTGGATCAACGCTCCAAAAAAATAAAAATAAAAACAAAATAAAACTATATTCTTTCAAATAATCGAGTTCGTTTCAATTAATGTATCAAGGCTTGGGTACTCTCAGACTTTGAATTGTTCTGTAATAAGTCTCTAAAATCCAATCTTATTTTGTTGAGTCAGAATGATCACTTTTCTTCCTTCTTCTTCTTCTTCTTCTTCTTCTTCTTGTGGAGCTTTTGGCGGTTGGCAAATAACGAAAAGGTGCATTACCGCCACCAACTGGTAAGGAGTGTGGACCACATGACAAAAAAAATTCCTCCTATTATACAATCTACACTACACTGTTTGAAAAAATAAAATACAGCCTGATAGCCTCTATTTCCTTATTCTTTCTGCAATAAATCCACAATATCCAATTTCATTTTCAGTCCACTAAGATTCCTAATCAACTCATTTCTTTGAACCAGATATCTCCTGCAATGTAAAATAATGTATTCTGTTGTTTCCTCTTCTCCACACTCACATTTCCCTGTCGGATGTTTCCCTATTAAAAATAATGTGCTGTTCAGCCCAGTGTGCCCAATTTTGAGTCGTGAAATTATAGTTTCTTCTCTCCTGTTTCTATATTCTTCTCCTTTCTCCAATTTTCCTTTGGATTCTATAAAACCACCGGCCAGTCTTTTCTTCCTCCCAAAACTTTTGCCACCTTTCTTTCATGTTTAGTTTTATTATACCCTTTATTTCTTTTAAACCAAACTTAACATTATATCTACCACATCTCGACTAGTACTTTCCTTTAGCCGTCCTGTCTGCCTTTTCATTCCCCACAACCCCGTGATGTGCTGGAACCCATATAAAAGTTACTGTAATCCCCATCATGTTGATCCTGTAAAGTGTTTGTTGTATTTCAATTAAAATATCTGGTCTACTATCTGACTGGTTGTGTTGCAAACTGTACAATGATGAACTAGAATCTGAACAAATGATTGACTTTAACGGTCTTACTTCTTCTACCCACTGAACTGCTCAATTTTCTCAAAAATTCTAGAAAAACTATTTGTGACCAGATTGGATCAATTTATTGATAAACAAAATATTTTAAGTAGCAGTCAGTATGGGTTTAGAGAAAAAAACTCTACATCAATGGCTCTCATGGATTTAATGGAACAAATAACTATGCTGTCGATCATAAACAGTACTGTGTTAGTGTTTTTGTTGGTCTAAAAAAAGCATTTGATACCATTGACCACACCATTCTCCTTGAAAAACTAAACAAATATAGTATTAGAGGACCAGCATTACAGTGGGTATCTAACTATTTGAAAGATAGGAAACAGTTTGTGCAAATAAATTTATTTGCACAAACTGTTTCCTATCTTTCAAACATCATTAATGATGTTAGATCTGACCTCCGTAATATCAATTTTGGAGTTCCTCAGGGCTCTGTGCTTGGACCAAAGTTATTTATTTTATATGTGAATGACTTGGTAAATGTGTCAGGACTTCTTAAATGTGTTCTTTTTGCCGATGACACCACATTTTTCTGTTCGGGTAAAGACATAAAACAGATTTTGGATATGATGAAAACAGAATTTATAAAAATACAAACTTGGTTTAAATTAAACAAATTATCTTTGAATTTAGATAAAACTAATTACATGATATTCAGTAACAAAAAGAGAATTGTTGATGACGATCCATTTGAAATTGAAGATGTTGTGATCTGTAAAGTGAGTGAAGTGAAGTTTCTGGGTGTTATCATTGATGACAAACTGACGTGGAAACATCATGTAAATTCCATTTAAAAAAAAATAGCTAGATCAATTGCAGTACTGTATAAAGTCAGGGATTTTTTAATTGATAAAGTTTTACATATGTTGTATAACACAATCATTGCTCCACATTTAATCTATTGTATTGAGGTTTGGGGAAAAGCGTGCAAAACTATTACAAAGCCTGTTTTTATTTTACAAAAGAGAGCTGTAAGAGTAATCACCAGAAAACATTTCAGTCACCCATCAAACACTTTGTTTCTTCAGCTAAACTTATTGAAATTCCAGGAATTGGTAGAATATAGTATTTTATCAGTTATGTATAGGGCTCATAATAACACATTACCTTTAAATATCCAAAGAAATTTTATAAAAAGACAAAGTTATTACAATCTCAAAGGGACAGAGATATTCATCAAACCACAATTCAGAACCAGCTTAAAGGGACGGTCTACCTCAATTCAGGGAGTTCGATTGTGGAATGCTCTGGAGAGTGATGTTAAAAATGCAAAATCAATGTATACATTTAAGAAAAAGGTCAAAAAGGACTTGCTCAAAAACTATATATGATGTAACTTAGTGTGTTTGTGTATTACACTTATGTTGTACTTATGATGTAGCTTAGTGCGTTTGTGTATTACAGTTAGAAAAATTAAGTAGAGTTATTCATTTTGTGATGTAGTTTGTGTATTACAGTTAGAAAAATTAAGTAGAATTATTCATTTTGTGATGTAGTTTGTGTATTACAGTTAGGAAAATTAAGTAGAATTATTCATTTTGTGATGTAGTTTGTGTATTACAGTTAGGAAAATTAAGTAGAATTATTCATTTTGTGATGTAGTTTGTGTATTACAGTTAGAAAAATTAAGTAGAATTATTCATTCTGTGATGTAGTTTGAAGGTTATCATTGGTTGAACAAACTGTGAAATAAGGGGCAGATATAATAAGATTTCATCTTCTTTCTGCTCCCTTCATTTTATCCTACTTGTATTCTTGTATCTGATGAAACTGTCTTGTATTGTTCTTTTAAAATGAATGAATAAACATCAAATCAAATCAAATCAAACTGCTAAAAGTAAATCGAGCATTTCTCCTGTATAAACTGACACTCCATCACTAACCCTTTTTCCTACTTTAACATGAAACTGTGGTACGAATGCTATTCCAATTCTATTAGCTGTATCTTTTGAGGCGTCCGTGTATACTGTATATGTACATAATTATAATATCGGTCAATGTATTCCTGCACTGTATATTTATTCATAATAAAAATAATATTCTTGCTTTTCTTTTCCAACAATGAAAAATCCACATCAATACAGTAAGTGAATGATCACTTCCTGAACAAGAAGGCTCAAATTAGTAGGGTTCGTGACCTAAATAAAAACCTACTGCTTCTTTTTCATTGCTAGAACTAGGTTCTCCTTCACCAATTGAGGACAAATCGCTCAAATCTTCACTAAAATTGCTAAATTGGTCGGACTCTACAGCTTCTGCCAGTGTTTTGTGCCTGCTGTTCGTTATCGCAGCGTCTCATCTACGTCCGTCACAGATGACGTATGCGGAAATTCTCGGATTTCTAGGGGCGTGTCACAGCGACAAAATTACCATAACTTGTAATGAATTTTTTATATATTTATAATTTATTTTTCAAAAACGAACATAGTTGAATTATATATATATATATATATGTATATATATATATGTATATATATATATATATATAGTATATATATGTATATATATATATATATATATATATATATATACAGGAAACCCTCGAGTTACGACACCTGCGACCTACGGCAACGCGGACTTACGACAGGCCTCTTTGAAAGAATGCCGTCGACATACGACCGAAAAAACGGACTTACGACAGAAATACATTATAAGTATGTAATCGAGATACGGCAAAAAAAGTGCGTCATTACGGCAAGCGGCAAGGTGGGGGAGGGGTACAGTGCCTTGAGTGTTCATGGTTGATTCATGGTTGAGCACTGGCTAAGCAGTTCCATCTGATCCAGGTTTGAACTTGAGAAAAACATCAGTGTCTACCTACACTTCAGTCAAAGTAAGGACATTTTGTTTCCTTGTTTCCTTTTTCTGCTGCTTCTAGCTTTTTTAGAGTTCATGGACTTTTTCATGCACATGGACTGCACACAAACACCACATGGACTGCACTGGTTTCAAAAACATGATGGTTGCAACATGTTAACAGCTGCTGCTCAAAGAGAAGTGTTCATGTTTCATGGTTGACATGTTTTTGCTGCTGCTGGATGCATGGATGAATGCATGGGAGTTCCTTATCATTTGCTGCATTTTGATGTTAACAGCTGCTGCTCAAAGAGAAGTGTTCATGTTTCATGGTTGAACTCATTTGCAGATTATGGCTGAGAACTGTTCAGGAAGAGATTTGTATTTTGTATGCTTTGTCTGTGCTGAAAAAAACATTACTGTACAGTACTTTACCTGTACAGTACATGCTGTACTGGTTTTGTGTGTTTATGGATGAATGTGTGGTATAATGTGTTATCTAAGTGTTTGTAAATAAAGTTCTGTGCATGTTTATGGCACAGGATGTCCGCTTGTTCATTCTCATGCCGTTAAATGTGTGTGCGGCGCTCCGTTAACGGTATAGCCTCGACCTACGTCAGAAATGCGGACCTACGACAGGCACGTGTTTTTGGTCCGCGAGATACGACAGAATCGACCTAAGTCACACCCGTAGGTCCGGATCCCTGACGTAACTCGAGGGTTCCCTGTATATATATATATATATATATATATATATATATATATATATATATATATATATATATATAGTATATATATACATATATATATGTAGTGCAAAATGATGCATGTTACAACATGGTGTCAGTGCAGCTGAAGTGATGGAATTTGTGCTTTTATCTTAAGAGAGTTCAGCATCTGGATTGCAAATTCAGTTTACATAGAAAACTGAGGAGCAAACTTAAAAGGTTAGTTTGATACTGTATTTTTGAAATGGGGTCTTGGTTTGGAGAACTTCAGTTGAATTTTAACCAGACTGAAAAGCTAATGGCTGGTTTGAGCAAGGGTGAAATCAAAGTGACTACAGAGAACAACACAAGTTTCAGAACTTTTGAGTGGTTCATTTTAAAAGCAATTAAACTGCTGTCATTTTCACTGTTATTTCTTTTAACCTTTGCTGACACCCTTTTGTCACAAATCACTCCTGAAACTTTTCTCCATCCACTCCATCCTGCCTGGACTCTCTTTTTCACCTCTTTACAACACTCCCCATTTTCAACTGTTTTAACCGGCATAACCCCACTGTCACATGCATAAGCATGTGACAGTGGCTGCTAGCAGTATCACTTCTGGCAAAATTCTTATATTTTTTACCATTACTGTATACAAGTGCAATGAAAAACTGAAAATAGCATTAGCATGACCCCATTTCTCCAAAGACCGTTCAAAGAGTTATCTGCAACAGGTAAAATATTAAAGATTTATATCCTTTCCACAGAACCACAATACAAAAGATCTGAGCTATCCCTTTAACACAAGCATCCAAAACACGGCCATAGCTAAAGTCACATTAGATGTTAAAATAAATTAACTCAATTCATTGATTTTTTTTATTTCAACTCATGAAATCAATAAAGATCTGGTTGAGAGGTGACTGTGAGCAGCAGTATGGCTTCATGCAGAAAGAGCACCATGTCATCTTTGCTTTGAGGATGCTGAGAGTCAGAAAGAACTCCATTGTGTCTGTGGATTTAGAAAAAGCATGACAAGGTGCCGAGGGAGGAGGTGTGGTATTGCATGAGGAAATCTGGAGTGGCAGAGAAGTATGTTAGACTGGTACAGGACATGTATGAGGACAGCAGGACAGTGGTGAGATGTGCTGTAGGAGTGACAGATAGCTTCAAGGTGGAGGTGGGAGTGCATCAAGGATCGGCTCTGAGCCCCTTCTTGTTTGCTCTGGTGATGGACCGACTAACAGATGAGGTCAGGCAGGAATCCCCATGGACTATGATGTTTGCAGATGACATTGTGATCTGTGGTGAGAACAGGGAACAGGTGGAAGAGAACTTGGAGAGGTGGAGGTATGCACTTGAAAGAAGAGGAATGAAAGTCAGCCGTAGTAAGACAGAGTACATGTGTGTGAATGAGAGGGAGGCCAGTGGAACAGTGAGGCTACAAGGAGCAGAGGTCACAAAGGTGCAGGACTTCAAGTACTTGGGGTCCACTGTCCAGGAAAATGGGGAATGTGGTAAAGAGGTGAAAAAGAGAGTCCAGGCAGGATGGAGTGGATGGAGAAAAGTTTCAGGAGTGATTTGTGACAAAAAGGTGTCAGCAAAGGTCAAAGGAAAAGTTTACAAGACAGTGGTGAGACCAGCTATGTTGTATGGTCTGGAGACAGAGACATTGACAAAAAGACAGGAGAAAGAACTGGAAGTGGCAGAAATGAAGATGTTGAGGTTCTCCTTAGGAGTGACAAGGATGGATAAGATCAGGAATGAGATCATCAGAGGTACAGCACATGTTGAACAACTGGGAGATAAAGTTAGGGAGGCCAGACTGAGATGGTTTGGACATGTCCAGAGGAGGGACAGTGGGTATATTGGTAGAAGGATGTTAGAAATGCAGCTGCCAGGAAAAAGACAAAGAGGGAGACCAAAGAGGAGATATATGGATGCAGTTAGAGAGGACATGAAGGTAGTTGGAGTGAGGACAGAGGATGCAGAGGACAGAGTGAGGTGGAGGAGGATGACTCGCTGTGGCGACCCCTGAAGAGGGAAAAGCTGGAAGAAGAAGGAGAAGGCATTTAAAAAATAAACCTCACCAATGTCATCTTAAACAAGAAAGACCTGAACTGCAGTTACATATTTAACAGTTTTCAGGCAGTTTCACATTAAAACACACTCCCTGAGATTACAAAACATTACCGTACTTTCCACCCGATAAGTCGCATCAGTCCAATTATGTCCAATAAAGTGGAAAAATCCATAAACGTGTCGCACCTCTGTATAAGTCGCATCGATTATGCATCACCGCTGACGCGTCGCGTATGTTACGCGTCAGCGGTGACAACCCGGAAATGTGGGCCAGTGTTTTGCCCAAAATGGATTGGCTGCGAAATGGCCACAGGAAGGTGAACGGTAGGACTTTAACAAGGTTAACACGGTAAAAACAATTATTTGTTTGCTGAAAATTATAGCAAAGATGTGTCTGAGCTGAACTTTTCTTTAATAAATGAATAATTTTAGCAGGATAAACACCTAAAAAATATATTTGTTAGCTGACATTAGGGCTGGGCGATATGGAAAAAATCATATATCACGATATGGACTTTTTTATATCACGATAACGATATATATCACGATATATACAACACGATGTGTGTGTGTGTGTACAGGAAAAATTTGGACCAAAGTTTTTTTATTTTATTATTTTACTACAGATAGTTACAATTATAAGAATGTGAACAAAAAGAACAAGGAAATTTGGACCAAAGTAGAAACTAGATCTACCTAAGATCTACCTTAATTCAAGGAGTACGATTATGGAATGACTTAATGACAAATGACAAATGTTAAGGAAGCCAAATCATTCCTTGTATTTAAGAAACTGGTAAAAAATGAATTGCTAAAAAAATATAAATGAATCTAATTTAATGTGTGATATATGTGAATTGAAAATTGACTGAGTTATTTACTTATTTTGTTATTATAGAAAATATTGTTTGAACTGTTATTAGATGAATAAGGAGCAGATTTAATAAGATTTATTCTTCATCTGCTACCTTTCATTTTATTTTTTTTTTTTTTTCTATTATGAATACGTTAATTGTTGTATTTCATATTATAAAATGAATAAACTAACAAACAAACAACTCCTTTTCTACTTTGGTCCAAATTTTTCCTGCAGGTGGCGGTAAAACAACAGCTGCTAATGAAACTCACGAAGAAGAAATCCGCTCTGAAGTTTGAGTAAACAAAGCAAGAAACAGAAAAGAGAAAACGTTGCGTTTGATTGCGGTTCTGTTGTGTCTCTGGTCTGTTTTGTATTGGTTAACTGGACCCGAGTTCGGACTCGGTTGGACTCTGGGTTCGTGTCCTCTGGACCCATTTTGTCTCCGAGTTTCAGCGGAGCGAAATAATGGAAGCTAACAAGGTGAGCTTCCCCCTCTTTTTGGTAAAAGTTATTCTTCTTGGGCTGCCTGTGCAGCTGTTTTCTCCTTGTGACACCGGCTTCATGCGCCTGCGGCTCTGTTGCTCTCGAGTTTAACAACGTAAAGCATGTGTCGCAAACCCGCGCGTGCGTCAAACAAAGCAGCGCCGTCATCTCGCAAAACCACATATGAAGCTTCTTTGCGACAGTTATTTTTTTATTCTTATTTATCACGATAGAGACGATAGAAGGAAAGTAGCACGATAGACACGTTTCTATCGTCCCCACGATATATATCGTCATATCGCACAGCCCTACTGACATTATTGTAAGAGTGTGTCTCAGTTTAATTTTTGTTAATAAATGATTACAAATCAGCTTATTTTATAAAAAGCCATATATAGGTTGCACCTGAGTATAGGTCCAGGGTATCCGCGGGGTTGTAAAAGGTATTAAAAGGTAGTAAATGAAATTAACACAAATTAAGGCCATTAAAAAGTATTAAAAAGTAATAAACGTCATCTGACGAGGTATTAAATTTTTTAAACCTACACAACTATATTTTTCTTGTTCTGTCGTCTAAAAAAAGGTCTGTGAATTTATTTATCTTTTCTAATTTTATGTTCCAAGTAGGACCTTAGCTAAAACAAAGACGTCATATCGTCAGTCAGTGTGCGCGCGCACCTGCAGCTGCGCGAGGCTGATCATGTCTGTAAAAAGAAACAGGAAAGGATCACGGCTTTATCCTCCGACATTTAACAAGAAATGTACCTAAACAATTGTTTGTTAGCTCGAAATTATAGCAAAAGGGGTGTCTCAGTCTAATGTTTTCTTAATAAATGTACTTTAATGGTTAAATCGGCTTTATTTAAAAAAAAAAAGTTTCTCTGCCTGTGTGCTCCGTGAACTTGCAGCGGTGAAAATAGGAAAAAGGAGCGTGGCTCGTTTCGCCGACATTTAACAAGAAAAATTACCTAAACAATTCTTTGTTAGCTCGAAATTATAGCAGAGGTGTTTTTCTGTCTGTCATTTTCTTAATAAATGCACTTTAATGGTCAAATTAGCTGCATTTCGCCACCGTGGTGCAGCTTGCTGCTGGATTGAAGGTTCAAGCAGAGAGGTGGGGAGAGTATGGCAGGCCGATTGAGTCATTAATAGCTAGTGAAGATTCTCAGTCATCCAGGACATGGTGAATTCTAAAAAGTGCAATAAAAAACAATAAAGTATAGTATAATAGTATAATAAATAGTATAATAAATAAAGTCCAGTTGTTTTTGTCTTGAACTTTTTTAAATTTGTCATTATAGGCACGTTTTCCTATTACATGATACAACAGCATGCCATACACTATTACTACAATAGATATCATGAACTGCTGTTTTTTTTTCAGTCAGAATGAATGGAAACGGTCATATTTCAGTCAAATGGTTTATAAATATGGGGAAAAAAATCTATAGATATGTCACTTCGTCCTATAAGTTGCAAGGCATGTAAATTATGCAAAAAACTGCAACTTACAGGATGAAAAATACAGTAGTTATTATTTTTCTACCTCTCTTTTTGAATTATGCATGTGTTCAGTGTTGAATTATTTTAACTAAACTGTTCTGTTTTCAAGTAATAATAATAATAATAATGAATTCAATTTATAACGCACTTTTCATTAATGAAAATCTCAAAGTGCTACAAGGAGCAACAGAATAAATGTCAATAAAACAAATAATAAAACAATTAAGATCAATAACAATATCAGCTAAGATCAAAAGTAGAATCATGAGGAGGTAGAGTATGCTTGGTCGAAAAGAAAGTTTACAGTTTTTGTTTGCCATTAGAGATATGTTATGTGTGGGAACAATTAAACTTTTTCTCTTGGGTTAGATTTAAATAACAAGTAAGTCAGTGCTTTTATTGAGGCAAGAAGCAAATTGATGTATCCAGTAATTGTTATAAAACTACATTTACTACCAAAGTTTAGGAAGAAAATGACAGTAATCTTATCACTTTACAATTAGTTGCTCTAAACTGAAGTACAACAGGTTGCCGCTACGGTTACAGCTCGGTGCCGTGATGGTATTAAAAAATATTTTGATGGTATTAAAAGGTATTAAATTCAACTCTAGAATTTCTGCATATACCCTGAATGAATATAAATGTATATGTATGTATACTGTATATATAATTGTAGGTATGGGTATGTGTATTTATAGAAATCTACTGCAAGGTCATGAAGATTATTAGTCTTTATGCATGTATGTTTCGTTGTTGTGTTCTGTCATGTGCTTTGCAGGATTGCGGACGGAGGTTAGGTGTGTTTGCCGTGTGCTCTTTTTGTGGATAATTGTTGTTTTGTTGTCTTACTTTCTCTTTTCTTTCTCTCTATTAAAAAATACATATTGGAGTGAGAGGATGGCTATAAGGTGAGAAGGGAGGCCATCTATAAATGGAAAAAAATAATAATAATACGGCGAGGCATCGAAGACGGGAGGGGCTGGGGTTCGATGAAGCCGGCTCGATTCAGCCGTCTGTTCCTCCTGCGGTGAGCCCGGAAGAGGTGCCCCTCTGGGACAACAGGAGGTCTCTTGTGAGTCGCTGCCGCTTCCTGAGTTGGTGAGGAAAAGGGGTCCAGTCTGATCGCCAAGCGAGTCCCGACGAACGCGTTCCTCTTCCTCCATTTTTCCTCACGCTGAGCGGTCTTCTTCGCCTCTCGGACAGCGTACTCAAAAAGAGTTATTTTTCTCCCACGGGGTTCAGTATGGTGTCCGGATTCTGTCATGATGGCATCTCTGCGTTGTGAACCCATATGCAGGAGAAACGAGGAAGCTCCGGTAAAAGTAAGTAAACTTATTTATTTCACAAAGTAACAAAATAAACAGCTGGCAGTGCAGCAACTTACTCAATGGAGAAACAGAGGGAGTAGCAGTCATGAAGCCTTGACGGGACAAGGACAATCCGGACACAAAGACTAGACACCAAGGGGCTGAATATATACTAACACTGACGAGTAGGAATGAGAGACACCTGCAGTGATTGGGATTACACACAGGTGAGACAGTGTAGAGTGACAGGAGGAGGAATGCTGAGCAGGGACTGGTAAACATGAGGGAGAGACAACATGAAAAAACATGACAGGAGCAGAGCCTGTCA
>JBBPBX010042714.1:10530-21785 GCA_038048925.1 Garcialebias charrua | reverse complement strand
ATGGAACATTTGGCCTCTTTGATGTTACCTAGCAACAAAGTGCTAAGGAAATTTCAAAAATAAACATTTTCTACAGAAATGTCCCAGACAAACAGAGTGCTGAATGATTTCTCTTTTTAATCTAAGAACTATTTTATTGCTTGTTAGCAGAAGTATTTTATTTTTCTGACGTCTTAGCAAGCTGAAGTAGCAAATTAATTTTTTTTAAGTTGAATTAAAAGTTTAGATATGACAAAATTGATTGAGTGATACGGAGTAAAATTATTTTTAAATCATTTAAATAATATTAATTCTACTACTAATACTATTTATAATAATAATAACAATATAATAATAATAATAATAATAATAATACTTGTTATTATAATACTTATTAGTATTAGTATTATAAATTAATCAATTAATAATAATAATTATTATTATTATTATCCATCATTACTTGTTCTTCTGCTCCTGCGTCTCAGAGTAAGTGTGTCTGTCAACTTCAGCGTGGGAGACCAGTCTGTGACTTGTGTGCAGGCCTTCCTGAAAATATAAATATTTCAATAGAACAAATGTAGTAATAACCAAAAGATGAGCTTGTGTTATGGAATATTTTCTGTACAAACAGCATCCCACTGCTTTATTCACATGAGAGTAACAGGGACCTACAATCAAAACAGTACTACAGTACAGTATGTATGTGCAGTATGTATGTATATACTGTATATATAGTGTGCATACAGTATACACATACACACAGCATATGTAAATGTATTACACACACATGTAGTTATATTATTTATCCACAGATTTGTTTAGTAAATACTTTAACAGATGCTAACGCTACATGCTAAGCTAACCACAGCTAGTAGACGGTGCTAAATCATGAAGAAAAAACAACAGCTCCAACACAGAGAAAATTATACTCTCACATTGTTCTGAAATTGTTTCACAAAATGATTTATGTAGAATATTTTGTTTACCGGAGAAAACGTGATCTGAACACGACGTCTTCGGGAGCAGATCAGGCAGAGGAGGTGCAGCTGTCAGCTCCTCCGATGGAGATAAATCCTTCACGTTTACTTATTTTTGGGATGAAGTGAAAACTGCACTTTGAACAAACGTCTACCCGACAGCAACACCCACTAACCCAACACGAAGTAACCGTTGCAATTAATTAGAAATAAACAAAACAAAAAAACAAAAGTGAAAAATACAGCCAGTAGACTGGGCTTTAACTGCTGCTCTCACTTCAGGCGGAAGTCGTTCCCATAATTCGCGCAAGGCATCATGGGGCGTAGGAATATTGTGGATAGGATTTATCAAAAAGGAAAGTCTTGAGTCCAGTCTTCAAACTGGACAATGTGTCAACCTTATGGACACAAACTGGAAGTTGGCTCCACTACAGAGGAGCCTTATAACTGAAAGATCTTCCTCCCATTCTGTTTTTGGAAACTCTAGGAACCACAAGTAAGATTGCAGTTTGAGAGCAAAGTGCTCTGTTAAGAAAATATAAAACAATAAGGTTGCTAATATAAAATGGAGTTAAGTTGTTGTAGGTTAGAAGTAAGATTTTGAATTCAATTCTGGACTTGACAGGGAGCCAATGGGGAGAAGCTAAAACTGGAAAAATAGTTTTCTCTTTGGATCAATAAAATTGATTGTTTGATTGATTTATTGATTTATTGATATATCTCCTACTATCTCCAGTTAAGACACTGGCAGCAGCATTTTGGATTAACTGAATACTTTTTAAATAAGTATTTGGATACCAATAAACCATTGCAATTGTCCAGTCTAGATAACAGTTTTCTTTTCACTCCTCATGAATACCGGGTGTACAGAGGACCCAAGAACCCCACCATGCCAAACATAACTCTAAAATCTTTACAAACAGAAGCTGTTAATATATATCTACTGTATTGGAGTGAAAGAGCAGCCACGGATCCACCATGTCCTCTTATAATTATACCTTATTTCACCTAATTGTATTTCATTTAAATTTCCTTTCCTTTTATTTAATCTTTTATGCTTTATTTTTCTTATCTTCTGTCCCACTTGACCCAGTCACCCTGCCATTCTTCCTGTGTTAATAGGCTCGCCCCGGTGAACAGCAGCCGATCAAGATGTCCATTCAACTTCCAAACCACTGCACCCGGTTGAGATACGAGTGGGACAGAGCTGGAGCTCCTGATGACCTGTACAAGGTCTTTTCTACAATAGTACCATGTAATGCTATAATTAGGCTTTCACATCTTAATATATTCTGTAAATCATGTATCGCCTTCACCTTGCGGGGGTGGCTGTAGCTCAAAAGCTGCAGCAGCCATTCTTCACCAGGATGTTGCTGGTTTAAAACCCCTTAATTCTTCATTTTACGTTAGATGCACCCCAAGGGAAGATCCTGAACCCAACTTTGCCACCAAAACATTATATGTAGACTGATTTAAAGTTTCTGCATTGCCAAATAATTGCATGACACAGTCCAGGCAGTAGAGCTGGCAAAGATGCTGGATAAATGTTCAGTCCATGTTTGAACTGTGCATAATCTGCTAAAGAAGAACTCATTTTTCTTTGTAAACTAACACAGTTAACAAAATAGGCCTCAGGGTCAAGCTAGTGTCAAATTATTATTTAGGTTGTTTTTGATTCAGTTTCTGCAAAATGAATGTAAGATATACAAAACAAGAAAAGGGTTTATTTTTTTTATTTTTTTTAGAAAAGTGGAGTTTTGCTGGTATTAAATGTGAAAAGAATGTTCAAAAATTGATTGTAAAATACTTGTATTAGTTTGGCTTAAAATAGTAATATTAATAATTTAAAAAAACATAAATGAAAATAGTACCAAACGAAAAAAATTGCTGTCTTGAAAAAGTACAATTATTATAGGACAACTGTGAAACTTTGGCTATTTTCATCCTCACAGTGGACGGACATTTGAATTGTTTTTGACGTTACTGTTTCTTTTCAGCTCCAGACAGGTTCAGGTTTGGTTTATTTGCCATATTTAAAATCAATTAAAGGTCAACAATACAATGAAATACTTAGGATGAGAAGAATCGTCTGGTCTTGCCAAAAAAATAAAATAAAAATAGACAGCAAATATCAAAGCATGCAACAAAAATACAAAAACAAGGCACCCAAAGAAAAAAAAAAAAGTCTACAGCAGCATGGTCCTATTGGAAGAGTGGTTCTGATGAGAGTGAGGTTATCTTAGCAACATGGTGCAGTTGGTACCATGGTACTGTTAGCTGTGTAGTTCAGTTAGTGGCATGGTATTTTTAGCAGCTTGATGGTAATAAGGACCGCAGCAGCTGCCTCCCAGACTGCCTCTAGAACTGGGTCCAGCAGACAGAGAACATCCAAGGTTTCTCCACAGAACCAAACGGGTCTGTATAGTTCGGTCCATGCAGGCAGATGGAAGATCTTGTTAGCAGCGTTAGCAGGTCCCGTTAGCAGGTCCCGTCAGCAGCTTGATGGTAATAATGGCCGTGGCAGCTGCCCTTCCAGACTGCCTCCAGAACCGGGTCTGGCAAATGGAGAACATCCAAGGTTTCTCTGTGGAACCGAATGGGTCCGTAGAGTTTGGTTCGTGCAGGCAGGTGGAGGATCATGGAGACGGCCATCATGACAGACAGGAGCCTGAGCCCGAGGCTGGAGGGGGGACAGGAACTGCACCACAATGGCAGGATGGCACAATGACAAGGCAGCAACATACAAACTCCACAAGTGTGTTGCGGTCATACCTGTACTGTGGGTGTGCAGTGTAGGTGCATTTTTTTTTAATTTAAACAAAACCAACAGGAACCAAAAAGATCTAATCAAAGTGGAACTCCCGTCAGTGCTACCATTCTACGGCGCTCGTGACGTCAGAGTCCAAACTGTCCAAACCACTGTTGAATCAGAACATTATGGCCTCAGCCCCCCACCAAAATGCAATTTTACAACAATTTATTTAAGCGCTGACTAGAGAAAGGAGCCACTTGTGAGTTATTCAAAAACCCAAGGAGTCATTTCAGAAATGTTTAACTATAAAAAAAAAAAAACATCTATATTGGTTTGCTAGTGGCTACATATAAATGTGAAGAGTTTTATTTGTTTATTTATTTATTTGTGGTTTGGCTTTTGGCCTTCTAATCACAGTTCTACTGAATGGGTCCATTCTTTTTATTCACCAACTCTCTTCCTCCTTCTTCTTCATCTATCTTTTCCCCTCTAACTTTCATGCTTCCTCTATTTTCCTCTACAAGCAACCAAGACATATTTTACATTTTAAAGATGTAATGTTACTAAAAAGCACAAAAGAGCTACAAATAAAAATCAAAGATAGAGTTGAAACAAACAGATTCAGCTGTGTTAAATGTAAACTAAAAAGACAATTGTTATTTTTAAAATGTTTAAAATATTTATATTTAAAGGAATATGTTACTTGACCTATATTTGATGCATATGTCAAGCGTAATTTGCATATATTTGCTGATGAAAGCCCACACTTCACACTCTCACACACAGTCTGTTTTTCTTCTTCTTCTTCTTTCGGCTTTTCCCTTTTCAGGGGTCGCCACAGCGAGTCATCCTCCTCCACCTCACTCTGTCCTCTGCATCCTCTGTCCTCACTCCAACTACCTTCATGTCCTCTCTAACTGCATCCATATATCTCCTCTTTGGCCTCCCTCTTTGTCTTTTTCCTGGCAGCTGCATTTCTAACATCCTTCTACCAATATATCCACTGTCCCTCCTCTGGACATGTCCAAACCATCTCAGTCTGACCTCTCTAACTTTATCTCCCAGTTGTTCAACATGTGCTGTACCTCTGATGATCTCATTCCTGATCTTATCCATCCTTGTCACACCTAAAGCGAACCTCAGCATCTTCATTTCTGCCACTTCCAGTTCTTTGAATTCTTTGAATTTGAATTGAAAAAGCCTCCTGGATAGGAGTCGAAACGTTTTCTGCAACAAATAAAGTCCAGTTGATCTTGTATTGAATGCCTTTTTGATTTTATCATGTCCTGGACGACTGAGAATCTTCACCAGCATATTCCAGTTCTTTCTCCTGTCTTTTTGTCAATGACACTGTCTCCAGACCATACAACATAGCTGGTCTCACCACTGTCTTGTAAACTTTTCCTTTGACCTTTGCTGACACCTTTTTGTCACAAATCACTCCTGAAACTTTTCTCCATCCACTCTATCCTGCCTGGACTCTCTTTTTCACTTCTTTACCGCATTTCCAATTTTTCTGGATAGTGGACCCCAAGTACTTGAAGTCCTGCACCTTTGTGACCTCTGCTCCTTGTAGCCTCACTGTTCCACCGGCCTCCCTCTCATTCACACACATGAGGAATGAAAGTCAGCCTTAGTAAGACAGTCTTACTATGGCTGACTTTCATTCCTCTTTACCTCCACCTCTCCAAGTTCTCTTCCATCTGTTCCCTGTTCTCACCACGAATCACAATGTCATCTGCAAACATCATAGTCCATGGGGATTCCTGCCTGACCTCATCTGTTAGTCGGTCCATCACCAGAGCAAACAAGAAGGGGCTCAGAGCCGATCCTTGATGCAATCCCACCGCCACCTTGAAGCTATCTGTCACTCCTACAGCACATCTCACCACTGTCCTGCTGTCCTCATACATGTCCTGTACCAGTCTAACATACTTTTCTGCCACTCCAGATTTCCTCATGCAATACCACACCTCCTCTCTTGGCACCCTGTCATATGCTTTTTCTAAATCCACAAACACACAATGGAGTTCTTTCTGACCCTCTCTGTACTTCTCTATCAACATCCTCAAAGCAAAGATGGCATCTGTGGTGCTCTTTCTTGGCATGAAACCATACTGCTGCTCACAGATAGTCACCTCTTGTCTAAGTCTTGCTTCCACAACTCTCTCCCAGATCTTCATTGTGTGGCTCATCAACTTAATTCCTCTGTAGTTGCTACAACTCTGTACATCACCCTTGTTCTTAAAAATGGGCACCAGCACACTTCTTCTCCATTCTTCAGGCATTTTCTCACCCTCAAATATTCCATTAAATATTTGAGTCAAAAACCTCACTGCCATCTCTCCAAGACATTTCCAAACCTCCACTGGTATGTCATCAGGTCCTACTGCCTTCCCTTTCTTCATTCTTTTCAGAGCTTTCCGGACTTCACCCTCACTAATCTTTCCCACTTCCTGGTCCACAGTTTCTATGACCTCTCCTCTTCTTTTTCTTTCATTCTCTTCATTCATTAGCTCCTCAAAGTAATCCTTCCATCTTCCCATCACACTCTCCTCACTTGTTAGAACATTACCATTCCCATCTTTAATAAGCCTAACCTGCTGCACATCCTTTCCAGCCTGATCCCTCTGTCTTGCCAATCGGTACAAGTCCTTCTCACCCTCTTTAGTGTCCAGTCTCCCATACAACTCATTGTATGCCCTCTGCTTTGCCTCAGCTACTTCCCTCTTTGCTCTACGTCCCACATTAAGTGAATAAGTTCATTTTGACAGATTTTTTTTTTTTTGTGCCGTGTACCACATAAAATTGGTTCGAGGTCAGTAAACACCACCAGAATTAATACGTAAGGCTCACTGGATAATAAGGCTTGCTGTCGATTTTTGAGAAAGTTCAAGGATGTTAAGTGCACCTTATAGTCCAAAAAATACGGTACTTTTATTACATTAGCTGAACCTTTTAACCAAATGTAAAAAAAAAAAAATAGCACCTTTAAATATCTGCTATGTCTGATTGTTTCTTCATTCTGGGGTGATTGGGAAGTTCTGTCAGCAGAAACATTCGGTGTAAAGTGCTCAGAAACCAGCTTTTATAAACAAACATGGATGATTGATTTGTTGGTTTTAGTTCAGTAAACAAGCTGGGCCATTTATTTAGATGCTGGCCTTCAACCCAAATAGAACATCTGCCGTAACATTAAAGACTTCCAGATGAAAACAGAAAAGCTGAACACTGGATCATATCTGAAAAAAAAAAGAGTCAACATTTGGTTTATTGACAAGTGAGACCATTCAGATTATTCAGGTTAAACCTCAAGGCTGACAATGGCTTTGCTTTACCTTTCTGTGAGGGCACAAAAGAGTTCTTTAAAAGGTAAAGATCCTGATTTTAGTTTTATAATTCAGTAGTATGGAACAAAAGAAAACTGATCAAAACTCTGAATAGTGAGTCTATTGTTATAGCCTGTTATCTGGGCTTTGTTTGTTTCATTTGGACCATGAGTGACACTGAATGGATTATTGGTTTAAACAGAACAACGTGTGTTTCTGTGTTAGGACAGCCAACACGCCCTTCACTGCAGTATATTCTCTGGGGCTAAATAAGACTGAAATACACACGTTACAAAGCGTATACGTGACTCAGCTGTTGAAGCTTTCATCTTCATAAACACAGTTCGGGCAAATATTCCTGGCTAGTGATGCAAATGTGGTTCTTTGGCAGCCTCTGTGAGCATCCTCTGTCAGTAAAATGTCTCAGAAGGTCCTCCGGGACACCCCATTAGCTGTTAGCAGTGGATAATAAAGTAAATTGTCCTGCTTTAACTTTGTTTGAATATTTTGGAATAACACGATTTGGGGAATTAGTTCCTCAAGAAGCTCACTAAATAAGAAACAGGCGTTTTATATTTGAGTTAAAGGCTAAGGGTTGCCTAAAGGAATGCACATCGCCCGCCATCTTTCATGTTTTAGACTAAGCTCATCTTTTGTTGAGGAGTTGTAGCTGTTTTGGTTGAACCTTAAAAATGGCATGTGCAGTGTCATCCTGTATCGTGCGATGTCAATATCTCAATTTTTTTGTTGAGGATGACTCTCAGCTACTACCACACAAATTTTAGCTCAATACTTGCCAAACTGACTGAGTTAAAGCCCATTAAATGTATTGAATGAATTCTGATATTTTGCAAACAGACAATCAGTGTAGACTTGGTAATGTTATTAATCAGAATCAGAATCAGCTTTATTGTCATTACACCGAAGCGCAACAGCATTACTTTTTTTTAATGGCATGACAAACTGTAATTGTTATGCTGATGATACACAGTTATATTTGTCAATGAAAAAATATGAATCCAATCAGTTACTTAGACTACAAGCATGTCTTAAAGACTTAAAAACCTGGATGACCCTAAATTTTCTGTCTTTGAACACAGACAAGACTGAGGTTTTAGATTTTGGACCTAAGAATCTAAGGAATACATTTTTCAGTCTTTTGCCCTTTTTAGATGGCATCAATCTGGCCTCCAGCTCTAATGTTAAAAATCTTGGTGTTATTTTTTATCAGAACATGTCTTTTATCCCCCACATTAAAAACGTTACTAGAATCACCTTCTTCATGTAATATCACTAAAATTAGAAACATCTTATCTAAAAATGATGCAGAAAAACTGGTTCATGCATTTGTCATGCCTAAACTGGACTATCGCAATGGTTTATTATCTGGGTGTCCAAATATTTCTTTAAAAAGTCTTCAGTTGATCCAAAATGCTGCTGCCAGAGTCTTAACTGGAGTTAGTAGGAGAGATCATCTCTCTCCAGTTTTAGCTTCTCTCCTGGCTCCCTGTCAAATCCAGAATTTGCAAAGTAATTCACAATCTTACTTCTAACCTACAAAGTTCTCAACAACCTAGCTCCATCTTATATTCAAGATCTTATTGTTCCATATTTTCCTAACAGAGCACTTCGCTTTCAGACTGCAGGACAAACTGACCTCATTTCCTTAAATTATTTGCTAAAATTGAATAGTTTTCATTTGATACTACAGTACTCCCTCGCTACTTCATGGTTTGTTTTTCACAGACTCCCTCTATCGTGGTTTTTCAAAATAAGATTGGACATGACACACAATTGGCTGATTGATGGATGCGCTGCACAATCAGCGTGGAATTTATATTTAAAACAAATTATTTAAAATTATTTAGCACCTGCTGCATCTTTTTGTAGCCCACACCACACTGCAGGCAAAACTTCCTCCTACAGCTCCTCCTCTCTCCATCTACATCATCTGTCGGTCGCCATTATGCAGCGGAGAAGTAGGCGTGGCCGAGAGCACAGAGGCTGAGAGGAAGCAGGGAGCTGAAATCATGACATTCTGTGCTCTTAGAGCGTTTAGAATTTAGAAACATTGTTTATCGCTGGGCTTCAGGGTACGGATCCACAACGAAAAACGAGGGACTACTGTATTTCTATCTTAACATGTGATTCTTGACCTGCCATTGTATATCTGTTCCTCTCAAATGCAGCCGGTCAAAGCAGATGGCCGCTTGTCCTGAGCCTGGTTCTGCTAAAGGTTTCTTCCTCATGAGGGAGTTTTTCCTTTCCACTGTCACCTTCATACTTGCTCAAGATGAGAGTTCTGCGATGGAGTTAAATAGACTATATGCCACGGGCTTCCGTTCCAGCACCTCCACAGTCATTGCACAGACGGCGCACTTCCGGTTAGCGGGAAAGACAAACATAAATGACTAAATACAATTAATAAAACATCTGCATACACACCAATAATAACTATATACATATAAATCCATATAAAATTATGGCGACGTTCCCCCTACGGATAGCCGAAACCCCCCCTCGGAACAGCTGTTCCCACCGGTGGGCGGACACAACAGAACTCAAGTGTAGTGCCGGTAGCGCGCAGCCGCTTCCCGTTTCGGCTCGTCGTCATGGTCTGCTACTAGGAGCTAACGCTAACAACAACGGAGGTGGATGGGAACCGGAAGTGGCTGATGTGGGTTGCATTTTACCGGAAGTACGTCACGACCCCCCGTGGCATACAGTCTAGAGTTCTGCGATGGAGTTAAATTCAAAGCAGTCTGCTCCTCAGATTAATAGTGTTAAATTATTATTTTTATATATGAATCCGGTTTCCTCCCACAGACCAAAACATGCATGTTAGTAACTGATGGGCTGATGGGTAACTCTATATTGTCCCTAGGTGTGAGTGAGAGAGTGAATGGTTGTTTGTCTCTGTGTGGCCCTGTGATGGACTTGCGACCTGTCCAGGGTGTACCCCGCCCCTCGCACTGTGATTGCTTGACATGGGCACAGGCAACCCCCGTGACCCAAAATGGAAGAAGCAGGTAAACGTTAATGGATGGATGGATGTTTCTTTTCAGTGCTTTGAGATGACTTCAGTTGTGCCTTGGTGCTATATAAATAAACTGAATTCAGTTGAATTTAATTGAATTTAAGCTCCAAGGAAATCTTGCCTACAACCACACAAAATAGTACTAACATAATATCTGTACATTTGGTTCTGTTGTCGCCACCTTTGTTTTTTTCATTCATTCAGCCTTTATTTATACAGGTTAGTAATTGAACTATATTGAATTATACAGGTTAGGAATTGAACCAGGAGGACTCATTAACAAGAGAGACCTGTTTTAAACAAAAAACACAGAAGAGGTACAAACAACAATAGACAATCATATAAAAAGCATATAAAATTAAAAAGTAAATAGGAGAAATAAAATCAAAACAAAACAAAAACAGCTACAATATAAAGCGGTGTAAAATACTAAAAACCAGAACATGTCTGCGTTGGTTTTTGCCATAAACTTAGCAGTTGTTTAAACTCCCTTATAGAGGTCATGGTCAAGAACTTCAGATCTTTTTGCAAGGTGTTCCAGGAGCACAAGTTTGAGATGGAACAAATCTAACTGAATGATGTCTAAAGCAAACTTTAAAAGCTGGAAAATCTTGGCAGATGTTCTAGCTCGACAGTAAACTACTGTGCCGTCAGCATAGAAATGTAAGGATGTATCAGGCTGTATCTGGTCTACATTACTTATGTAGATCGTGAAGAGGGTGGGTCCTAAGACTGAACCTTGTGGTACACCGTTGTTAACAGTAGTACCATTATGTTGAACACATTGCCTTCGATCTGAGAGATAATTGGAGAACCAGCCAGTAGTGTGATCTGAGAAACCAATTTCAGAGAGCTTATCACATAAGTTGTGCTGATCCACAGTGTCAAAAGCTTTAGACAGGTCTAAATAAAGTGCAGCACAATAATCCTTAGCATCCAAAGCTTCAACAACATCATTAAAAACCTTCAACGATACAGTCGTTGTGTTGTTTCCTGAATCCAGATTGATGGAGAGGTAAGAAGTTAAAATAATCTAAATACTTCTTGACTTGGGAATTAATCAATTTTTCTAAAACCTTAGCAAGAATACAGAGTTTAGAGATTGGTCGATAGTTGTTCAGTATGGTGGAGTCACCTCCCTTCAGCAAAGGTAGAACAAACGTTTTCCAGACATTTGGAAT